>CM076971.1:53605496-53617996 GCA_039105355.1 Benthosema pterotum | reverse complement strand
TTGGTTTCATTTTTACGCTCTCAAGAGTTAGAATATTCCTCATGTGAATTAGTCCAGGTCTACACAACTAGAAGATTAATGGTCATGGACAGAAGCAAAATAAATCTTTAGTTTTGGGGTATCTCTGTGGCTAAAATGTTCTCAATTGGTGGACCGTGGCTCGTTGCTGAATAAATGGTGGGCCCTGGGATCAAAAAATAATGTTGAAAACCCCCTAGGCCTAGACGACTGGGACTAGTTTTTGCTTTGTTACTTGTTGTTGTGGATTAGTTGTCCACCATCATACTGCAGCTGTGTGTGTGGGATGACAGGCTTTCACGCTCTGGAAAATGTTTTCCATGTCTTGTTTGTGTGTGTGTGTGTGTGTGTGCGTGTGCGTGTGCGTGTGCGTGTGCGTGTGCGTGTGCGCGTGCGTGCATGCGGTGGTTGATACGGCGCAGGTTGATGCGTCCTAATGATCACTGCTGCTCATCTGTTCGGAGCGGCTGCACCGAGGAGGAGGAGGATCGAGGCATCGCCTCTGCATGTCTTTCGCCGCCTTCTTTTTTTTCCATTTGATTTGCACGGATCGTCGGCTAGGCGTGTGCACGTGTGTGTGTGTGTGTGTGTGTGTGTGTGTGTGTGTGTGTGTGTGTGTGTGTGTGTGGTGTGTGTGTGTGTGTGTGTGTGTGTGTGTGTGTGTGTGTGTGTGTGTGTGTGTGTGTGTGTGTGTGTGTGTGTGTGTTATTGCCATGCGTTGCCTTTTGTTTACTGCACTTAATTGACTCTATGGGGCTGCCTGTGTTTGTTAAGGGAGTAGTAGGATCATCCCTGATGGATGGGTGGGTGGATGGATGGATGGATGGATGGATGGATGGATGGATGGATGGATGGATGGAGAGGTGGATGGGTGGATGGATGGGTGGATGGAGAGGTGGATGGGTGGATGGATGGGTGGATGGATGGAGAGATGGATGGATGGATGGATGGATGGATGGATGGAGAGGTGGATGGGTGGATGGATGGGTGGATGGAGAGGTGGATGGGTGGATGGATGGGTGGATGGATGGAGAGATGGATGGATGGATGGATGGATGGATGGATGGAGAGGTGGATGGGTGGATGGATGGGTGGATGGAGAGTGGATGGATGGATGGATGGATGGATGGATGGATGGATGGATGGATGGATGGATGGATGGATGGATGGATGGATATAATGCATCATGGTGTGTTCAGATGAGGAGCCAGCCAGCTAGCCCTGGGCCTGGCCGCTTGCCAGGGATGCGTTGCGCTGCGTGGCGTGGCGTGCAAGGTTGTTGTTATTAATGCTGTAGACTGTTGGCACATTAGAGGGAAAAGATGCTCCCAACTGCCTTGCTCTGTTGGCATACATACACTCAGTAATGTTGGCACCGACAGCAGCAGGGGCGGACCGGATCGGACCGCAGGACACACCGGGTATATTCCCCAGTGGGCCGGCGTGACCTTAGGGGGACGCTCAAGTTGGAAGGATGGAAATAAACATTATAGCCTGACTGATGCCGTGTTTTTTACCGCCTAGCGCCTAGGGACCACCATTTATTCAACATTTGAGCCACGGATCACCATTTGATTACATTATCACACCAAAAACCTGAAATTAAAGAATGATTATGATTTTGTCCACAAATCCAGGCTGGATTTTGCCCACAAAACGGCGTAAGCTTCTTAATTAAGTGGTGCTAATTCAGATGATGAATATTTTAACTCTTGAGGGTGTAAAAATGAAACCAAATGGACCCGCAAGGGTCCATTTGGTTTCATTTTTACGTTCTCAAGAGTTACATCTGGTTAACCAACTTTCCATCATTTAGCCTGGGGACCACCTAGGCCAGGGGTTTTCTCAGGGACCACCAGTGGTCCCTGAGAAAACCGCTGGCCTAGGGGATAGCTACAGTACCCTCACAAAAACATGCAGTAATCCTGGTCTCTAAACTGCCTCCCCCTGGCCAGCCGGGGCGCCTGATGGAGGTGGACAGGAACTGTTTGGAATAACTCTTAGTGAAGCCAAGCTAATGCACTTGAACAAGGAGCCCTTTGCTACCCCAAAGAAAACATCCCTCCATTAACAGGTTTAAGTGCTTTATGTTATTACTATTATACTCCAACCCGCCGAGGCTGTCTGGATAATCGGTTAAGTCGCTCCTTTTCGACAACTTTGTGTCAATCAGGGATTCGCACTAGCAGCTTTACAGTAAAAAAAACCCTCAGGCGAAGCCTTTTAACAACACCGAATGCTAAACAGTGCAGTTGCCAATACTAACTATAGGTTAGTGACCTTTTGCTGCCGATACTCTGTGGGTTCGTTTTGGCACTCTCAAGTTCTATAAGGCGTCCATTTGGTTACCAACTAACCTCAAGGTACCACTGCAGTTTCCCACCAGAACACTGCATGGTTTGGAAAAGGAGGAGGCCAAATGTAGATCCTTGTGGCGCCCCATGCAGGGTCAGCAAGATATCTCGGTTCATTCAGAGTTTAACCCCTTCTGTAGGCTACAGGAACCCCTTTTTTCGGTGTTTTAAGCATTAGCTAGCCTTAGAATTAGCTTTAGCTACTGAAAAATAACAGAACGCATAACAGAACAGCGCAATCGTGTTTTTATTAACCATTTCGAAAAGTCTATGAGAAAAATGAATGAGGAAAAGACTTCCGGAACCGGGGCGGTGACGTCAGTGCGCATTTCTATTGAAACCAGTAAATTCTTTGCACATCTTTTGAATATAAGTGTTTTAACTCAAATATTTTGCTTTTGGGAGGTCCCTGGAACTACATATTTTCAGACAGGGAGTCAGTGGGAGTCAGGGGGGGGCTTGACATGAAATATTAAAGACCACTAACATGAGTTTTTTTTTTTTTTTTTCAATTTGTGGAATCAATCAGTTCTTACGTTGTAAAATGGCTGGGTATGTAGTGTGACCTGCGGTTTCTTTGCATAATCTAAGCGCATCGTTTGATCGAATGCTGTTCCGTTTCATCACAGTGCCGTACGTAGCTCCATCCCGCCAGCCTTCTGTTTGACTCTGGCGCAGCCTTATGGCATCCCCTGGATTCTCTCAAGCCTGCATGGGCCGTGTCGCATTCATTCAGATTCATGATATTATTAGAATAATATCATAAAGTACAATGAATGCCAGCTCAGTGGCCTTGTGGTTAGAGTGTCTGCCTTGAGATTGGGAGGTCGGGGTTCGATTCCCGGCGGGGTCATACCAAAGACTGTAAAAACGGGACCCAATGCCTCCCTGCTTGGCACTCAACATCAAGGGCTGGTTAGGGGGTAAGTCCCTGTGACATACTAGCGTCATGTGACTTACAAAATTGTGGGATGAAAAAAAAGAGAGAAAAGAAGGAAAAGAAAAAGAAGGATTTTTGCACAAATCAACCCGCAGGTCTTGAAAAGGGTTAATTGCTAACCCGCTCTTATTATCATACTACTTGGCATGCCTTTGCGCAGCATGTCGTATACAGTGTGTGTATATCTGGCGGTCCGCAGAGAGCTTGCTGTTATTCATGGGGCTAAAGCTTTTATGGATCACTATTAATCATTGACATTTAACGAGCGTGACAACACACACACACACACACACACACACACACACACACACCACACACACACACACAGGATGTTTATCTAAGCGTGTCCTGCTTGAGTTTCGAAGCGCCCGTTTAACACACACATCCTTGTTAGTACAGGAATTATTATTGGGTTAACACGGGGACACATGCACTCTATGAGGCCTGGCCTTGTTTCTGTTAGAGGCCAGGTGGTGGCGGATGCAGCATTTCCCAATTGGGGGGGGGCAGGAGAAAATGGTATGGGGGGCGGCTTCATCGCCTGTGGCACTTCGCGCCACGGGCGATGAAGTTGCACCACATACCATTTTCGGTTACAGGACTTTTATTAGGCAAGTAAAGCATCAATAATAACATCAGTTGTTGTTGAAGTTGCAACAGACACGCAGCATGCATAAAGCTAAAGGTCTGACTCAGAGAGTTTTCTGTTTTCAATGATGAAATGCTGTTGGTTTAGTGGTGACACAGCTGTAGTTAGTTAGTAGCAGTAGTAGTGTTTGAAATCATTTTAAATATAAGCACTGTAATTTGAAATATCTTTGAAATTTGGGTTGTTTTGCATGCCATCATGTTTGGTGGGGCAGTCAGGGGCATTTAGGGGGGCATTGCCCCACCCCATGCCCATGCCTAGATCCGCCCCTGGACTCGATCGCTCCAACCTGTCCCGAATGCGCCGCTAACGCATTAGTCAACAAAGTGGAACACTGCATTAATATGCTGCCCGCGACGCCAAACTTGGTGAGATTTATGAGTCCTCGTTTGGTTTAAGCCACTGGCAGTGGTTGTGTGTTTGGGGCTTACATAAATCACCCTGAAGAAGTCTGCATGTTGTAAACACGCGCAAAAACATGCACGCACACGCAATGTATAACTTACATAACCCGCATATTCAAACTCCAGTTACCTTAAAGAGATGGTCCGGATTTTTTGAACTTAAGTTGTATGAAATACTTGCCATTAACTCATTGACCGCGATCGGATCTTCTTTGTTTCCTCTCCAATGCCGCGGCTCAAACCAGTTCGATCGGTAAAAAAGCCCTTATTTTGAAGCTCAGATCTCCTAAACAGGATGTGCTGTTTCTGTTATGCTGTGTCTGTTGTCTTGCCTAATCGATCATCTGGCGATGTACCCAAAAACATCCGGTTCACAAGTCAGGAAGAGCTGTGTAGCCCTGGCTGCTTAACCCATGCGCCAGCGACATTGAGGGGGCAAACGGAGGAGAGCGTTTGAATGCATTGGGTTGAATGCATGTCAATGGGACGGAAAAAAAAAAAGTTGTCCCCATTCTGTCCCAAATGAAAGTCAGCAACGGGATGATCATCAGACGATGCGCACGGACTAATAGTTGGATTAAAGAATGAAATCTACATCTCTTCGTGATACGAGCCGTCGTCGTGACCGGCGGGGGTATTCTAACGGGATGTCCACGAGCAGTGCGTGGACGGCAGAAAAAATATTAATATAGTGGTTTCAACTGTGTTCTTTGATTGCTAGAGTCCCGTGGTGAGAGTTTTGCTGTGGTTTTGGTCAATATTAAGTCACTGGGGCCACGCAGTAAAAGTAAATTAATCCACAAAACTAACGTAATTTGTATTGTTGAATTATTTCTAAAATATTAGGACCTCCTTCGATCATTTTAGACCCCCCTATCACTTGGAACTCACTTTTTGGGCGTAGTGATGTGGACACAAAACACATAGTTCCCTGTGATAGAGGGGTCAAAGATGAACGATCAATGGATCAATTTACTTTCCCTGCGTCAGTGACCTCCCAAAAATGACCGGAACTACTTCATATTTCACCAAAACCAGAGAAGAACTCCCACCATGGGACTCTGGAAATCAATTAATACAGTTGACACCACTATATTAATGGCAAATATTTCATACAGCTTAACTTAAAAATAATCAGGACTATCCCTTTAAGAACTAATTAATATCCATGCAAATGCTTTGGCTGCGGTACGTAGTGCCAGCATTCAAATCAGAGGGCAGGAGGGGCAAAATCATTTTGTGACCTCCTCGACCTAGACCGTTTTTAACAGTTGTGACCTTTCTCATCTGCCCTGACTTTTTTCTTTTTTTTCTAAATTGGTCGTAATGTTCCTAAAACGTTTGCGACCATTTTAAAAAGGGCAGGTTAGGTTTAGGCATAGGTTTTACTGAGCTTAAAGGTAGGGTAAGTGATTTGAAATTCATGGTGTAGTACCAGCCTGGTGCACTAGGGGAGCCCAAGAGTAGCTACACTATGTGAACCTGCTGCTCGATCCTGATTGGAGGAGAATTCAACCTCTACCTGGGGAACTTTTATTAGCTCCTCTGCTAACGTGGGGGAGGGGGAAACTCCATATATGGTCTGCACACCTTTATAATAGAGCATTTTAACAGAAAAAAATGGGTGATATCTGACAAAAGTGAAATCACTTCCCCTGCCTTTAAGTTTAGGGGCTAAGGTTAGGGTAGATTTAGTTGCGACTGAAGAAAAAACGGTTGCGTGACGCTTCGCGCCACGGGCGATGAAGCCGCATCCATACCATTTTTAGTTACTGGACTTTTATTAGGCAAGTAAAGCATCAATAATAACATCAGTTGTTGTTGAAGTTGCAACAAAGGTCTGACTCAGAGAGTTTTCTGTTTTCAATGATGAAATGCTGTTGGTTTAGTGGTGACACAGCTGTAGTTAGATAGTAGCAATAGTAGTGTTTCATTTTAATGAAGCACTTGAAATATTTGAAATTTCTTTGTTCATTTCCAATCACCACTTTAAGCTACATGTGCACATACAGGTGCGCTACAGTTAAAACGCCACGTGCGCATGCAGTAGGTCGCTGTCTTTGACTCGGCCGCCTGCACAAAGCATGGCGATCAAAATTTGCATTGTGGAATTCTCTAATGCAATAATAGATGGAGAGATCACCAACCGACCATATCGCTCAGGTGTGTGTGTGTGTGTGTGTGTGTGCGTGTGTGTTGTGTGGTGTGTGTGTGTGTCACGTTACGTTTGCCAGTGTGGGGACCGTTGTCGTGGCAACAACAGGAGACACTTTCCATAATGGACTCAAACAGTCTCTATGGAAACTAAGTTTTTGATTTGCTATTAATAATCTAACCATCAGTGCACGTGTGCGTGTGCGTCACACATGCACGCACGCACGCACGCACGCACGCACACACACACACACACACACACACACACACACACACACACACACACACACACACACACACACACACACACACACACGTATATACACTTTCGAAACAGCAGCTGCTGATATAGTTAGCTGATATTCCTACAGAATCTCTTTGCTGACATTGTGTCACAGAAACCTGCGTGTGTGCGTGTGTGTGTGTGCACGCATGCGTGCGTGCGTGAGTGTGCATGCATGCACGTGTGTCGGTGCACGATGCAACGCTCTCCAGGCATCTATGTCCTGGTCCAGTTTCTTCTCCAGCTGTCTCCACATGTGCATCCATCCATCCAGCTGCTGGTTGGTACATCCACGTCTTTCTCAGGGGCGGATGTAACATTTCCCAATTGGGGGGGGGGCAGGAGAAAATGGTATGGATGCGGCTTCATCGCCCGTGGCGTGAAGCGACACGGGCGATGAAGCCGCACCCATACCATTTTCGGTTACAGGACTTTTAATAGGCAAGTAAAGCATCAAATAACAACATCAGTTGTTGAAGTTGCAACAGACACGCAGCATGCATAAAGCTAAAGGTCTGACTCAGAGAGTTTTCTGTTTTCAATGATGAAATGCTGTTGGTTTAGTGGTGACACAGCTGTAGTTAGTTAGTAGCAGTAGGAGTGTTTCAGGTCATTTTAAATATAAGCACTTTAATTTGAAATATCTTGGGTTGTTTTGCATGCCTTCGTGGTTGGTGGGGCAGACTGGGGACGGGACGGGCATTGCCCCCCCATACACGTGCCTAGATCCGCCCCTGCTGTTTCTTCCTCCCTGAGGGTTCCAGAACAGGGTGTCTCTCGTTATAATAGTAGCATATCTTCATCAACATCGCAGTGATGTAAATAGGTTTTCAATCTCATGGGTCCGGGGATGCAGTGAGGGTCTCTTAGTGTGGGGCTTTCAGGTAGGGCTGCAACTATTGCCCGACCGATGCCATATTTTCGTGGCCGATGCCGATACCGATTTTTGGAAAAAACTGCACCGATGTTACCGATGTTTGGGACTGTTGTATAATAATTAATTAAAATAATTAAAAATACATTTGAAAAACTTCTAAACGTCAAATTTATTCTCTCTTTTAAGTAAACAATAGAATACGACATTGACATCATTTACTTTTGTGAAATAATTCCATTTGCTGTGTTTCTTTTTCTGTTCCAGGCAAATATCGGCCGATATATCGGCCGATGTTACCGATATATGGGCAGATTTTACCGATATAATGGCCGATGTATCGACCGATATATCGGTACGAATATCACCGATACTGATGCCGATATATCGGTACGACAGATATATCGGTCGGGCTCTCAGGTAGAGCTGCAACTATTAATCGACAAATCACAATCAAAAAGATAGTTTAATAATATAATTAGCTCTTAATCTCCAGTCATTTTTAATAACAGTAGTTAGCTGCCGCCAGTGTTTTTTTTTTTAATGTGGAACTCACCTGTATACCTGCCAGAATAGGAGGAACAGGCGATTGGCAGAAATGGTTAGAATGGATGTCTAGAATGGAGTGTATCAAACAATGGTGGTGGGCATGACTAGGTTTGAATGGCGTTGATCGACGGCAATGCTGGCTTAATAGTTAGCAAAGATCTGTTGCGTTTAATATCACCTAACCTCGACACCCAGGCTTTCATTTTCGTTCGCCTTGCGCGAAAACGGAAAGCCTGGACTAACGCACGTTGGAAAGTGGCCTTCAAGTGGGAGTGAACCTTCCAAATGATGTGACGTAGAACAGCAGTGGACGGGCGCGGGAGGGGCCGGGATGACGACACCTTGGTGAGATCAAATCAGAGCGCAGCTCATCTGCCGTGTGGATGCCACGGCACCCCCGCCCCCCCAAGGCCAAAATCATTGAGGGCTAGACCAGGCTAAATATCACCTAACCAATTAAAGTATATAAATCTCAATAAATCTCAGAATTTTGATGGCATTTTGTTCTTGTTTTTCTTCTTTATCTTGTCTGTTTTATTATTAGATCACTTCCTGAAAATATCTAGTATCTATGACAACCATAGGAGCTGCACCACAGTGGCCCGTTAAAAATCATAGTCCTCCACCACCTCCCTTTTTCCCTGAACCAGAGGCAGCTCAGCGAGGCTCTTCCTGACATACAGTCCCGTCGGGACTATTTGTTAGCCAATGACAAAGCTTATAGGTATTTCTTTGGAGGCCTCCTGTATCCCCTAGAGCAGGCTTTTCAACCTTTTTCATCCCAGGGACCACCATTTATTCAGCATTTGAGCCACGGACCACCATTTGAGAACATTTTAGCCCCAAAGACCTAAAACTAAAGAATTCTTTTGGTTTTGTTCACAATTCCAGGCTGGATTTTGCAAACAAAACAGTGTAGACTTATTAATTAAATAGTGCTAATTCAGATGATGAATATTTTAACTCTTGAGAGTGTGAAAATGAAACCAAATGGACCCGCAAGGGTCCATTTGGTTTCATTTTTACATTCTCAAGAGTTACATCTGGTTAACCAACTTTCCATCATTTAGCCTGCGGACCACCTGGGACCCTCTCAAGGACCACTGGTGGTCCCCGGACCACCTGTTGAAAACCCCTGCCCAAAAAGACGAGATTTTTTTGAGATGTTCTAAATAAAGGACGATTTCATGAAAAACATTAAAGCAATAAAAATATTTTGACAATACAATTACATATAGGAGCTTTAAGACCTTGATTTGTAGGCCTACTTGACAAGTTTTGTGCAAAGAAAATCTACAAACCTCCCCGTGTGTCTCAGTAACTGTACGGTAACACAGTCTGTATTTTCCGTGTTTGCCCGTCGGTAATAACAGATTCACTCTTAAGTAGAGGAGGAAAGAGAGATGGAGAGAGTGTGTATTTCCTGCCGCAGTGACATGTTGTGTTGTAATTAACACAGATGGGGATTAATGATGATCAACACACTCCGCCGACGGCACTCCGACGGATCCGCCTGCGAATCATCAGCTCAAATCCTCTCCGTCCTCCTCACTCCCTTTCTTCTCTTTCTCTCTGTTTCTGCTCATCCACCAACGTTAGCCGTTTTGATTCACAGAGCCTTTGTTTTATATGCATTAGGCCCCTCGGCCCCCGGACGGCAGGGCCCCCCATTTTTAAGATTGTAAAAATGTTGTCAAATTGTGGTCTGTAGCTCAAATGCTGAATAAGTAGTAGGCCCTGTGATCAAAAAGGTTGAAAACTCCTGCTCTAACATGAAGCTTGTTGTCTGGTGCGACTTATACATGAGAAAAATCAGTATTTCGCCCCAAATTTAGCTGGTAATCTTATTTCGCCCTAGCCTGGTTCAGACCCCGTCGACCTGGTTCAGACCAAGTCTTTTAGTCTGGCCTTCTAGTGTCAACCTCTGATTTCCTCCCATAGTAGACGGGAACCCCTAGTGGTAGTTTTACCCTAGTTGACGGGAACACCAATAGGGGTTCTGTACAGTATGTACAGTATCAAAAAATGTCAAAAATTTGATGGTGTTACACAATAATTTGAAGTTTTTCAATACACTTAGGTTAGTATTTCAAAGACATTTTTAGAATCGGGATAGTCTACAATGGGTTAAACAGACCTATGATAAACAGTTTCTTTAAAGAAACATCCGATTTCTTTAGAGATCATCTGATATACTGTACTGTAGCACCCGTTGGCTGTTTTTATGTGGTTGGCAAACAACCTCTGGTTTGTTTGGTATGAACCAAACCCCTCCCCTTTGAAATCTCAGAGACGGCGTACAATGTGAGACTCAAGCTTCCCGGAAGTTGAACTTGATTCTGATAATCAGGCTAATTTCTACAAGAAAAAAAAGTCTTATATATCATAACAGTTTTCTGAAAAATCTGTGTGTCTGTGTCAGTGATGCTAATAGTATTCAGGTCAAGGACCCCCAGGATGATCTTGTTTTTGGCTGCACAGACCTAACATCTGAAAGCCCCAGGGACCTCTAGAAGCAAAGATTTAAGTTAATAACATTCACTCTGAAAATAATATTTGCACCGTATTTTCACAATTAAAAAAATAGCAGATCTACAAGCTCATAGCGCGCCACTAAGTGGCGTGCTATGAGCTTGTAGATCTGCTATTTTTCAATAGCTAAAACTAATGTTAATGCTAATGCCAGTGTTTTTTTTTTTTTTTTTTTTTTTTTTTTTTTTTTTGAGAATATTTTGATTTAGTCTTAGTCTTAGTCTTTTCAATAAGACATATTTAGTCTTGGTAGTCACATTTAGTCTTCTGAAATTCATTTTTTTAGTCTAGTCTTAGTCAAAGAAATGTCAAATATTTAGTCTTAGTCTTGGTAGTTTAGTCTTTCATACAAATACATTGTAGGTTTATACTGTATGTATTATACAGATTTATAGTTTTTAGTATAAAATGTGTTTTTTTTTAGTTCACATACTTAAAAAAAAGAAAAAAGGAAGATAAAATGTGTCTTATTTCCATTAGTCTTAGGTTATGATTTAGTCTTTGTCTTAGTCTTTTGAAATTCATTTTTGTTAGTCTAGTCTTAGTCGACTAAATATCAAAAACCTTGTCTTCTAAGTCTTTAGTCTTAGACTTAGTCAACCAAAACAACACTGGCTAATGCCTTTGAGATACGGACCGGTCTATTTGGCTAATAGACACTTTTGACTCAGTGAACACATAAAGTGTCTTGCCAGTCTGACAGTAGTTGTGTTGGCTGTATGTCACGGTAGTGACAGCTTCCAATTTGGAATATGGATGGATGCCTCTGGGACTTTGCAGATTGATGGAAACGTCACATGGCAGGGTTTTTATGGCAGCATAAACTGTGTGCTTAAATATGAAGTGGATTGACGGAAACGTCATTCAAATGCAGTCGAACCCATATTGAAATGACTTGTGAATCCAACGCAGTACTACTACGTTCAGCTGTCTGTCATGCAGCATGGGCCCGATCTCACAGAAAGAGCTGAATAAATAATATTTAGTTATTTATGGATTTGTCCCTTCATAATTCTTGCCGCTGCAATGTTCTGCCCAGCAATAACAGCTGATAACAGTCAGAGGACTTTGGTTTGGCGCTTGCTTCCCCGGCACGGGTTGAGACTGCATTTTCGCTTTCCACAATTGCACGCCCCTTATACCAACTTGTGCCAAGTCATACCTTGTTGTAAAGATGACTAATCCGAGATAAGAATCATATAAAGAATCATATAAAATACATTTTAATACTATCAAAGGCGTGAGATTATTGTGTCGGGTGAGTTTGGTTTGACGCTTGCTTCCTTCTCACGCACTTTTTCGCATAATTGCAACAATCCTTGACAATTGAACAGCTAATCCAATGATAACAATCATATGTAACATACAATCTCAGTGATATTTTCGGGCTCATGCTGGGTTGACATGATGGACCAAAGTTAAGTTTCCAGACTTTATTCATAAGCAGTAGCGAATTACACATTACAGTAATATAATTACCTTTTCCAGCAAAACTAGTATAACGCGAAAGTCTGCCAACGCGCCTCAGTACTTGTTACAAATGAGCTTGTTGTTGCATGATGTGAAAACAGAACAGATTTACAAGCTATCAACAGATACCAACAGAGATTGGTAAACAGATTGTGTTGTACATATTTATTCATTTGTGGGTGGGAGGGGAACTTTGGAAAGTAATAAAGTAATATCTAGCATTACTCTTACTTATACTGATTACTTAGTATTACTTTTACTAAGGGGTCATAA
>CM076971.1:53575496-53602996 GCA_039105355.1 Benthosema pterotum | reverse complement strand
GGACCACCAGTGGTCCTTGAGAGAGTTCCAGGTGATCCCCAGCTAAATGGTGGAAAGTTGGTTAACCACATGTAACTCATTGAGAGTGTAAAAATGAAACCAAATGGACCCTTGCGGGTCCATTTGGTTTCATTTTTACACTCTCAAGAGTTAGAATAGTCATCATGTGAATTAGCCCAAGTCTACACAACTAGAGAATGTAGAAGATTAATGGTCATTTTTATCTGTATGTTTGACTGTTTCTGTTTCTGAAATCTAGCCAGGAATTGTGGACAAAAGCAAAATAAATCTGTGGGGTGAAAATGTCATCAAATGGTGGTCCGTGGCTCAAATGCTGAATAAATAGGGTGCCATGGTGTCAAAAAGATGGAAAACCACTGCTCTGTATAAAAAACTTTGGTGTTTCCCCATGCACCGGGCCATTCTTCCAGCCCACCCTAGTAGGGCTGGCTAAATCCGGCCCTGATGCCACATAGAGGGAAGTCACTCCCAGCTCCGTCCAAACCGGACTGTATGGCAGGCGCTCCCACTTTTTCCCACACTCACTCCTGTGTTGACTCTGTACTTTCTCAAGAAAAGCCACGCCAATTACTCGTAATGGGCCGTACGTACTGCCACATTCATTTAACCCATTGTTGAGACCCGTGAGGCCAATTTCACAAAATGTATTCTAAAAAGCCTCTGTTTTCTGAGTTTCAAGATTTGTTTTTGGTATTTGTGCCCTTATTAATAGATACAGTGAAGGCAGACACGAAAGAGGGACAGAGGGAAGGGGAGAGACGTGTAGACAAAAGGTCGTCACAAACGGGTCTCGAACACACGGCACGGTCTCAGGCAAGAGCCTACATGTGCCCAGAACAATAGTTTTCTTTATTTTTTTTTATTTTTTTTGTATTTGGCTGCCCATCTCTAAATATATATTTCTGGGGAGGTCAGGTACAAAGATTTGAGTTATATATGCAGTTAAATATTGCGAAAGATCTTAATAGATAAATAAATGAAGGCAGTGCGTGCCATGATATGAGCTTGTTTATCTGCATTTTTTTTATTTTAAAAACGTATTTTAAAAAATCAAGGCTGCGTACAGTCTGCATTTTTTATCATATTGACCTTCAGGCATAATCCTATCTACCCAAAGTATAAATGAGTGGTGAACGTGGTTAAAAACCTAAAATAACACTCATGCTTTCACATTAATGGATTCCACATTTCCACATTGCGGTCTGGAATGAGCATCCTCCTCTTTCTGGGAATTTTCTATTTAAAGAACAAACAAAGGACAGGGTTGAAATGAAGAAACACGACCCCTATATCTTTGGGTGTTTTCGGTGGAAACGCCGGAACGCACTTCTAGAAACAGAGGCGTTACACACATAACAGACCTGGGTGTGTGCTCAACTCACCACCATCGCTCAACAGGGAGTGATTATCTAAAATCAATAGCAGGGATTGATCCACCTCTGCCATGGGATGGACTCCAGCCAGCCGTGTGGAACAGTGACCCAGTGCCTCTGTCCTCATGATTAATTACTTCCAACAATTGATTTCTGGGAGGAGAGAGAGAGAGAGAGAGAGAGAGAGAGAGAGAGAGAGAGAGAGAGAGAGAGAGAGAGAGAGAGAGAGAGAGAGAGAGAGAGAGAGAGAGAGAGAGAGAGAGAGAGAGAGAGAGAGAGAGAAATGTTGCGCTCTCTCTCTTTCTCTGTGTCTCTTTCTATCTCTCTGTCTCTCTGTCTCTCTCTCTCTCTCTCTCTCTCTCTCTCTCTCTCTCTCTCTCTCTCTCTCTCCTGTACATGGGTTGTGTTTACATTGAGGATCCAGTATGTGTACAGTATGTATATCTGTGTGAGGAAGGGAAGATTGAGCGTAGGAGATACAGGGAGTTTGGAGTCACATACAAGTCATCATGGGAACCCTACATGGCAGTGGTTACACTCTTGAGAGTGTAAACATGAAACCAAATGGACCCGCAAGGTTTCATTTTTACGCTCTCAAAGAGTTACATCTGGTTAACCAACTGTCCATTGTTTAGTTGGGGACCATCTGGAACACTTTCAAGGACCACTGGTGGTCCCCGGACCACTTTTGACCGGTATCGATTCCAGGTTCCTAACGGTTCCCTATTTTAGTTCTAAAATGGCAAGGAATCGACACCATAAGCCAGGGGTTTTCAACCGGTGGTCCGCGGACCACCAGTGGTCCCTGAGAGGGTTCCAGGTGGTCCCCAGCTAAGTTGCTTAACCAGATGTAACTCTTGAGAATGTAAAAATGAAACCAAATGGACCCTTGCGGGTCCATTTGGTTTCATTTTTACACTCTCAAGAGTTAAAATATTCATCATCTGAATTAGCCCCAAGTCTACACAACTAAAAGATGGACAAAAGCAAAAGAAATCTTTAGTTTTGGGGTCTGTGGGGCTAAAATGTCCTCAAGTGGTGGTCCGTGACTGAATAAATGGTGGTCCCTGAGATGAAAAAAGGTTGAAAACCCCTGCCATAAGCCATAAAAAGCTGGCACTGATCATCACGCTCCATATACTATAGTTCTGTCAACGTCACTCTCTCTGTCTTTATTGATCCCTTTCCTCCATTTACTCCTTTGGCGATTAACAGTCCTCATGAGTCCTTTAGGATTATAAAGATTTGTAAAGTGGTGACTCTTCTTTTGACTAAAAAAGATTGTGTTGTTGTACTGTTTTATGTTTGGGTAAAGGTAATATGTACATGTACATGTTACATCGTACTCTTGAGTCCAAGTAATAAGCAAAGTGTTATTAAATGTAATCTAAATGGTTAACTATAACATCACTCTTGCCGGCCTTTGCGAGTCACGCTGGCGTGGAACTGGAGAAACCACTGCCGGCGACCACCTTTTTCTCTGGAGTGGCCCAGATGATGGACGAGGCCTCTATGGGGTAGCCCTTGCCATCCCGCTATACCGGAGGAAGTCCATCATCAGCTGGAAACCAGTCAGCGACAGACTACTCTCTGCCCGTCTCCTACACCAACATGGGAAGATGACAGTCATCGTGGCCTATAGCCCAACTGATGTCACCCCAGACCCAGCAAAGGACGCTTTCCACGATCAGCTACAAGACGCCATCCAGGCAGCCCCCCCCCACGACATTGTCATCGTCCTCACTGACGCCAACGCAACAATTTCCACACAGGATCCTCCCTCCCGGCAGTAACAGGTCCCGTCTTTATTGACACCACTACCAACGATAACGGCCAACGTTTACTTAACTTGTGCAGAGCCACCAACCTCTGTATTGCCGATACTTGGTACCCCCGGAAACGGATCCACCACTGGACCTGGTACAGCCCGGATGGCATAACCAAAAAAGCTATTGACCACATCCTCATTTCCCGCCGCTGGAAAACCTGGATCACTAACTGCCGAGTCTTCAGAGGTGCGCAGCTTGGAAACACAGACCACCATATGCTGATAGCCGACCTGCGGCTGAAGCTTAAAGCAGGGGCATCAACTAATGCCTCACCCAGGCTGGACTCATCCCGTCTGCAGGACCCGGCCATCATGGAGCCGTACAGGTGCACCATCACCAACAGGTTCAACGCTCTCTCCTCTGGGATGGACCAGGATTGGCCCCTTTTTAAAAATGAGGTCATCAAGGCTGCTACAGAATCCATCGGGCAAACAAGACCTGCCCCCAAGAAGCCCTGGATTTCCCAGAACACACTAGACATTGTGAACAGGAGAAGGGCCGCCCGCCTGCGCGGGGACCTGGACCTGTACCGGCACCTCAACAGCCAGCGAAATATGTCAATCCGGCGCGACAGGGAGATGTTCTGGAGCAATCAGGCGTCAGCTATGGAGACAGCTTCTGCAAATAACAACCTGCGGCAGCTTTTCAATCTGCTCCGCAAAGGGAAAGCGGGCCCTCGCCAGCGCTGCTTCCTAGTCAAGGATCAGGCTGGCAATGTCCTCTCGACAGAAGCTGACTGCATCAGCCGCTGGAAGGAACATTTCAGCGAGCTCCTAAACCACCCCCCTGCCCCGGAAGACCCTACCCTTATCACCGACACCATCGCAAACCCGGACTGCTCCACCGCCCCTGTCTCCTCTGCCGAAGTCAAAGCAGCTTTGACCAAGCTCAAGAACAACAAAGCCCCCGGAATCTGCACCATCACAGCAGAAATGCTGAAGGCCGGGGGTGATGACATCATCCTCTGGCTCACCCAGATTATCAACTATGTGTGGGTGTCTGAGTCACTGCCAGACGACTGGAGACGAGGCATCATACTCCCCTTCTGGAAACATAAGGGTGACCAGCTGACTTGCAGCAACCACAGAGGCATCACGCTCCTCTCCATCCCCGGAAAACTATTTACCCGTATACTACTCACCCGAGCCCTACCTGCAACCAGAAGCAGACGCCGCCAAGAACAAGCCGGATTCATGCCCAACCGCTCCACCACCGACCACATCTCTGCTCTCCGGCTCCTAATGGAAAAGGCCCGGGAGTTCAGGAAGGATCGGCACCTCTTCATTGCCTTCATTGACCTGAAGGCTGCCTTTGACACCGTGGACCACAGATCCCTCTGGAACATCCTAAAGTCACTCGGAGCACCAGCCAAGATCATCACACTGCTTAGGGAACTCTACCAGGGTGCGGAAAGCTGTGTGCGTGTAAATGGCAAAAACTCTGAGTGGTTCCCCATCAACAGCGGGGTCAGGCAGGGCTGTGTCGCCGCTCCAGAACTCTTCAACTGCATCATTGATCACCTGATGGCAAGAGTCTGCGAGCGGGTCCCAGGGGTGTCACTCGGAAATTACACCCTAAAGGACCTGGAATACGCTGACGACACCACTCTGTTTAGCGAGACTGCCACGCAGCTCAGCGAAGCCCTCAGCGTGTTCGATGAGGAGACCAATCGGCTCGGCCTGAAAATTAGTTGGTCCAAGACCGAACTTATGCACGTCGGCGATGGACCAGACCCACCACCCCTACTGTTTGATGGGACCCCTGTCCACTTCGTCCCGACCTTTAAATATCTGGGCTCGACAGTCTCCAACACAGGCGACCTCAAGACAGAGGTCAACAGACGTCGTGCCCTGGCAGCCTCTGTAATGCAGACACTGTGGAGACCGTTGTGGCGGCACCGGCACATCTCCAGGGCTACCAAGCTCAGGGTCTATAATGCCTCCGTCATTTCGGTCCTCCTCTACGGCTCGGAAACTTGGCCGCTGAACAACACACTGGCGGCCAGACTCGATGGATTCGATTCCAGAGCCCTGAGGAGAATGGAAGGCATTTCTTGGACCCAGCATGTCCCTAACCAGGCGTTAAGAGAACTCACGCAGCAGCCTCCAGCGTCTCGCCTCGCAGCAATGCGACGAGTGCGCTGGTACGGACACGTCATCCGCCTGCCTGAGAACCATCCAACCCGAACCATCCTGGAGTTCAACCCCAACTAGCTGGATGGAGACGACCAGAGGTGCCCCCCGCACCCGCTGGCTGGATGTTGTAGCCCAGGACCTTAAGGCCTGCAGCGTGACCCTGGCCCAAGCACAACACCTTGCCCACGACAGACCCAGATGGAGAGACCTGGTCGCTATGGTTGGCTCTACGCGCCTTGAAGTGCAAGAGGATTAAGTAAGTAAGTAAGTAAATGGTTAATAAGTGATATGTTAGTCTCTTGAGTAATATTGGCCAACACTGTTTACCATTCATCATATCGGTGGTTGCAAACAACCCCCCCCCCCCCCCCCCCCCCCCCCCCCCCCCCCCCCTACCCCAGGGACAGTGGTAAAAGTTCATCCTTATTAGTTATTACACTGCAGGTGGTATTTCTGGGACCTGATGCCCTGATTCTGCTCTATAGAGTCCTCTGTGTTTATAATCCTGTAGGAGGAAGGAAGCAACATCCGCACGCTTGTTTATGCTCCACCGTCTTATTTTATTTTATTGGCACAAACATCACACTGTAAGCCAAAAAGAAAAACGATACGGATAAGACTTGCAATATACGGTGGTGTCATATCTTTGCTTGCTTTGAATGCTAGCTAGAGGTTTGTGCAGGGGCGGATATAACATGTCCCATTTGGGGGGGGGGGGGGGCAAGAGAACATGTTGGAGGGGCAAGAGAAAATGGTATGGGGGCGGCTTCATCGCCCGTGTCGCTTCGCGCCACGGGCGATGAAGCCGCACCCATACCATTTTCAGTTACAGGACTTTTATTAGGCAAGTAAAGCATCAATAATAACATCAGTTGTTGTTGAAGTTGCACCAGACACGCAGCATGCATAAAGCTAAAGGTCTGACTCAGAGAGTTTTCTGTTTTCAATGATGCTGTTGGTTTAGTGGTGACACAGCTGTAGTTAGTTAGTAGCAGTAGTAGTGTTTCAAATCATTTTAAATATAAGCACTTTAATTTGAAATATCTTGGGTTGTTTTGCATGGCATCGTGTTTGGGGGGGCAGACTAGGTATTTAGGGGGCATTGCCCCCTAAATACCCCCTGTGCGTGCAGCAACTGGGAGTCAATGGAGAAGCAGAGTGACATGTGAGAATTTTGTCTGGTTTAAAAAAACAAGCAAGCTCCGGCATTTCGGTTCAATAGGCGCCTTTAATGGAACCGGTGCGTGTCCAAAGTTGCTGCAGAGAACCCTGAGTCTCATCACATGCAATGGAAAAGTTCTCGCTGCACTCACTTGTAAAATATGTACTGTGGAACTTTCAGAGGCTGTTTTCTTTTTTTTTTCCAGTGTGGAGGAAGAATGATTAGGATTTTTATTGTGATTTCTCAGCCTTGAAATTTATAATCCTCGGGTTTCTGTTCTGTTCTCTCACCTGTCAACCAATAGGGGACGACCATTCTTGATGTCACTAAAGTACAGTACGTGGGTAAAAATGGTGCTCCTTTATTGGCTGCTGGTGACACAACTAGGGTATGTTTCAAGGTTGTAAGAATATACACTGGCTAGGAACAGCACCTGGTTAAGAACAGCACTTGCGCGCACTGCATGCACACAAGTAGGGCCATGGTTGGCCTACATGTGTGCAAGGCACAAGTTGGCGCCTCGAGAGAGTGCATTTCTAGTTGTAATTAATAACTTCTTTCTCCAAATGTGACCACCAGTAGAGTTTGTTTTGACATATCTGAGCCAACTAACTGTACATACCAGCTGTGAATTCAATCCCTATGGAGACTTTGGGTAGGGGGAAGAAATAAAATGCTCAAGTAAGGCATTTTCTCAACCCATATACAGGTACATACAAACACTTTCTGCTTACACCGGCAAAAAAACACAACAACTTTTGTTTGTAGACGCTGCTGCTTCTGGGAGCTGTTTCATTAACACCTTTTAATGCGTTATAAATCATTCTAAGAAGTTGCGGTCGCCGCTGATGTTTATACTAAACTTTGAGTTGGTTTCTTCCTAACTCCGCTGTACCTAAACCCCCGAAAATCCCGATGGACAATAGCACGTCGACAGATATTCCACCAGAGCAATGCCACCCAACTATTTTCAAAAATATTTTGTATACATTTGAAAAAATGGGACATAGTGCATGCTGAGTACATTTCGATGCCGATACTTTCTACACTCCTGGTGAATTGTGACACACACACACACACACACACACACACACACACACACACACACACACACACACACACACACACACACACACACACACACACATGCATCACATGCCTACAGCACATGTCCACACTGATAGATTAACAGTAGTTTGATTGTCAGGATCGGTACTTGAACCTACAGCAACACGCAACCTATATATATTATACTACGGCAGGTGCCCTGGGCCGCTGGGCCGGCCCGGGCCTTGTGGGAGGAGCGGCAGTAGCAGCTGTTGGTTAACTTGGAGCATAGCATGGAGCAGTCCTGTAAGCACTGTCTCAGAGACCATGTATTATTCAACACTATCTCTCTGTCTTAGGACTGACCGGCTGTGACTTAACACATCGGCTGCGGGCGCATCTTCGTCGTTTTCTCCCCATTGCCACGGCTCAAACCAGTGAAATCGGTAAAAAAAAAACTTATTTTGAAGCGCCAGATCGCCTAAACAGGAGGGGGGGTGCCGTCATGCTTATTTCTGGTGTCTTGACTAACCTGTCCTCTGACGATCTGAGCAAAAAGTTCCGGGTCAAAAGTCAGGAAGTGACGTCTAGCCCTAGTTGATTTACCCGTGCGCAAACGACATTAAGGGGCTTTTGGATGCTGGAGGCTTTTGAATGCATTGGATTGAATGGGTGCGAATGGGACAAGCAAAATAAGTTGTCGCGGCAATTCTGTTCCAAATGAAAGTCAGCAACGGGATCATTATCAGACGATGCGCTCCGACTACAGTAATAGTTGGATTAAAGAATGAAATCTACATTTTGTCGTGTTACGAGCCGTTGTCGTGACCGGCGTGCGTAATTTAGCGGCAAAACAACGACGGCCGCGGTATCGGCAGTCCGTGAGTTAAGATCCTTTCCAAAGGAAGGACCAGATTAGGGCTTCACAATGAATCGTAGTTACTGCTTAGCGGTTCAATGGCGTAGGGAATTTTGTCGGCAAAAAACTTAATAGAACCGACTATCTCTAATTTTAGGGTCCCTCCTGGACCTCTCTCAGTGGGTTCCGGGGGCCCACGGAGCCCACTTTGGGAATCAGTGCTTAAAACTGATGAAAAACTGCATGCTGTGCAAGACCGTAAGGCTATGGCGTTTTAGCTATAGCGTTTCGTCATTTTTTGAAAATCTTCAAAACAATGGAAAAACCGTAAGGCTCTAGCCTTGCGTTTTTTTTTTCCTTCAAAATTTCGACATCTTTCGTAAATCCTCACAAATCCACAAAACGATGAAAAACCGCATGCTGTGCAAGACCATAAGGCTATAGCCTTGAGTTTTTGCCAGGCTTCGTCATTTTTCGAAAATCCTCGAAACAACTGAACAGCAGCAGCAGCTTCACATACTGTAGTTACAGTTTGACGTTAAATAATAAAGCATGCCGCATACTGTACCACTGACAATGTGCTATATATAAGTCCTGTATGTTGGATATTAATGGCTGTCTTTTGATGTTTCCCTGCCTCAGTTGGGCTTGTGGTTAGAATGTCTGCCCAGAGATTGAGAGGGTCGGTTGGAGGGACTATGAAATTGTCTATAAAAATAAAATGGTTGCGCAAAGCATGGCCTGCTTGTGCTTGGCTTTCACTATCAAGTGTTTGGGGGCATGTCTGACTACTACTAAAATGACTTAATTGGTGCCTCTTTCTTTATCAGAACTAAGACTAACAATGACAAAATAAAAATAGTCTTCCAGGATGTTGACTAAAACAGGTTTATCAAGAATATGAACGACTAAAATGTGACTAAAATGAATAAGCATTTCGTCCAAAAGACTGACAAAAGTGCCTGTCAAAAACAACACTGGCGTTGCTTTTGAGAGGAAAAATGAACAACTAAGTCTTGCCTTAGAATATTCTGTACCTAGTTATTATACTCTGTCTTCATTAAATTGGTTTAAATACATTTTTATTTATTTTTTAAATAGATCTAAATAATGCCTGCCAAAAACACTGTGCATAACCGTATTAATTCATTGTCATGTTTGACCCTAGACCTACCTATTAAACTGCCCTGTCATGTTTTGCTTTAAAACGTGAATTTTGGCCATGGATGAAATAGGCCAACTTACTGTGTACTGGGTATTGCCGAGGGAGATATTTTTGTCATCTTATTTTTAACAGGCTTTAAAAAACACATCTTTTAGGGAAAAGGCCAACGATTAGGGAACTATAAGTATTAGGGAATTTGAACACTGATGACCTGCCAGTCAGTCAGTCAGTCAGTCAGTCAGTCAGTCAGTCAGTCAGTCAGTCAGTCAGTCAGTCAGTCAGTCACAATGTGGGACACAGACAGGGTCTCAATCAGGGGTGGATGTAACATTTCCCAACTGGGGGGCAGGAGAAAATGGTATGGGTGCGACCCATACCATTTTTGGTTACGGGGCTGTTATTAAGCAATTGAGCATCAATAATAACATCAGTTGTTGCAACAGACACGCAGCATGCATAAAGCTAAAGGTCTGACTCAGAGAGTTTTCTGTTTTCAATGATGAAATGCTGTTGGTTTAGTGGTGCTAAACCAACTGTAGTTAGTTAGTAGCAGCAGTAGTGTTTCAAATGATTTTAAATATAGGCACTTTAATTTGAAATAACTTGGGTTGTTTTGTATTCCATCGTGTTTGGTGGGGAAGACTGGGTATTCAGGGAGGCATTGCCCCCCCCCCCCCCCCCCCTCCCCATGCCCATGCCTAGATCCGCCCCTGGTCTCAATGTGTGGATGCCTGTATGAAAAATCTTGGAAATGAGCGACTGCACACTGCATACCTCAAGCCGTCTCTGTGACTCATGCTAAGTAAACAGGACAGGCTCATGTCCCATGGCCAGTGAACCATGGCCACAGTTTACCTTTTTTTGCTAATGCTGCGTTTGTTATATCCGTCATACTCCATATTAACCATGACAGATCATTTTCCAAAACAATATTTAAAAAAATGAAAACTGTAAATGAAATTAGGAGGACAATATCAGTCACCAGTAAAAAGACGGGGTTGTTTTCGAACAATCTGTCATGGTTAAAATGGAGTTTTAAGTTATAATGGGTTTGTAGAGGAAGGGAGGGGGCATGGCAGCTAAAATGAACATCAAATATCTAAATACAGAAAGGAGTAACTTATAAACTGTCTGGTGTGTTCACATGAGGCTGAGTAGACCATACAATGACCAAAAGTTTTTTTTTTTTTTTTTTTTGAAGTGGAATATCCCTTTAAAGGTGGAATGAAACGGCAACGGTGGGCATTTTTTATTATGGATCCCACCGGATTATCTGGCTCAGGAGATTTCTGGGCCAATCGGAGCATGCATCTCTTCAGGCAATGGGATGGCAAAGAGAGAGCTCTGTGAGCTCCACTGCACGTGACGCATGGACTGTTTGTTTACAATAGTGGCTCAGCTCTGCCACTGCTATGTGGCTTATTTCTACCATATAATGTGTTGAGATAATACTACCGTATTTTCCGGACTATAAGGCGCACTTAAAAGCCTTTAATTTTCTCAAAAATCCATAGTGAGCCTTATAATCCAGTGCGCCTTATATATGGATTGGTGGACATCTCCAAAGCGCACAGACGCCCGTACCGTGCGCACGTGGCTCTGCCTTCTCATATCGGTTAAGGGGTGGTCTCAGATGGCGTTATCTAGTTCCCAAATCTATTTGACGAAATTAGCAACTTAAGGGACTGCGCAACAAACACGCCCATGACCACACCTCCAGCCACAAATAACGGTGTCGGCATAAAGAATAGTGGCTAAGGGAAGAGAAAAGGTGACCAAAATAGCAATAAGGGAATTCGCTGCGGGTATCGGGTAATGTTAGGGACAACGGGTAGAAGGAAAATCGCGCCCTCTATTCACTGCGCCTTATAATCCAGTGCGCCTTATATATGAAATCAGTTTTAAAAGGTGCGCCTTATAATCCGGTGCGCCTTATAATCCGGTGCGCCTTATAGTGCGGAAAATACGGTGTGTGTGTGTGTGTATATATACATATATATATATATATATATATATATATATATATATATATATACCTTTGTGTTGATTGATTTTAAACCAAGTAATACACTGTCTGGATACCAGTGTGGGCGTAATTACATCTCCCCTCTTCGGTAAGTCCCCTTCTGAAGCCCTATTACGTCACCCCCATAACCGGTCAAACGGGATGCCCTGAGAGACAACGACCACGAACTGCGGTCGCGGTTCGTGATCCGTGGCCATTGGGATTACTTCACTGTAATCAAAGCCACCTGTGGTTGTGGATAAAAACAACAAACCAGCTTAATTTAAATTGGTGGATAGATACTGTACATCATCAAGTCCAAAGTAACAGGTCATCATCCACATTGCTATTGTTTGATTTGCTGCTTCGTCAAAAAACACCCTATTTTATTGAAAATGACGGCTTTGCGGATTGTAATTTCCTGGCGAATAGTGATCAGACAAGTGGAACTGTATGTTCGGGCCTTTGATGCAGATTTACTTTGACGCTCATTCCCTGACAAGCAAAACAAAATGCCTGCACTTTTGACTCTAACTAACTGTGTTTTCGCAGTGGCACCGAAACCAGGGGCGGATATAGCATTTCCCAATTGGGGGGGCAGGAAAAAAATGCAGGAAAAAAAAATGGCATGGATGCGGCTTCACCCATACCATACCATACCCATACCCATACCACAGAACTTTTTATTAGGCAACACGCAGCATGCATAAAGGTAAAGGTCTGACTCGGAGAGTTTTCTGTTTTCAATGATGAAATGCTGTTGGTTTAGTGGTGACACAGCTGTAGTTAGTTAGTAGCAGTAGTAGTGGTTCAAATCATCTTAAATAGAAGCACTTGTTCGCACTTGGTTGTTTGCATGCCATTATGTTTGGTGGGGCAGACTGGGCATTTAGGGGGGCATTGCCCCCATGACCATGCCTACATCCGCCCATGACCGAAACTGCTGCAGGATAGAGTGTGAGCGCGCTAAGCAGTGAGTCGGCGTCCAAGCAGAGCGTGTTCTGATCCAACTCTGCTGGACGGTGACTCATTCTGACACAATGTCCTGGACGGCACTCCAATCCAGGAGAAGTTGGCCGTTCTTCTCTTCTCTTCTCTTCTCTTCTCTTCTCTTCTCTTCTCTTCTCTTCTCTTCTCTTCTCTTCTCTTCTCTTCTCTTCTCTTCTCTTCTCTTCTCTTCTCTTCTCTTCTCTTCTCTTCTCTTCTCTTCTCTTCTCTTCTCTCTTCAAATCAACCCCAATCCTGCCCACTAAAGATGGACGTCCCTGGATGAATCAGAGAGAGTCAGATTGAGGCCAGACCTAACTTAAATCAATCATTAAGTAGCTTTATTATTTCAACAGGTGAAGACGGGTGATCATCCCCATATGGGGCGTAATCTGGCCTAGTCACTGGGTAGACGTTAAGATGATGTTCTCCTGTCTCTTTCCATGCATTGTGCCTCCGATCATGTCCACTATTTGGCTATTTTTCTTCACCCACTCTCTCACTCTCTCTCTCCGACTGAAGACTGAGACGATGATTATAAAGTCTTCCCCCGGCGGGGGAGAGGAGAAGACAGGTGGAGTTTCCTCCACTAATTGGCTCCCATGTTGATTGGCCAGTCCACAGACAGGCCACCATGTCCTGTCTGTGTCCAGGGCTGGTGATTCTGGCTGATAAGCACACATATAGGCCAGGGGTTTTCAACCAGTGGTCCGGGGACCACCAGTGGTCCCTGAGAGGGTTCCAGGTGGTCCCCACTCCCCAGCTAAGTTGGTTAACCAGATGTAACTCTTGAGAACGTAAAAATGAAACCAAATGGACCCTTGCGGGTCCATTTGGTTTCATTTTTTACACTCTCAACAGTTAAAATATTCACCATCTTACTTAGCCCCAAGTCTACACAACTACAAGATTAATGGTCATTTTTGGTGTGTTTTGACTGTTTTGTTTCCCAAATCCAGCCTGGTGTTGTGGACAAAAGCAAAAGAATCTTTTAGTTTTTGGGGTCTGTGGGGCTAAAATGTCCTCAAATGGTGGCTCGTGGCTCAAATGCTGAATAAATGGTTGGTATCAAAAAGGTTGAAAACCCCTGATATAGGCCAGTCGATCTGAGGTAAAAAAAAAAAAAAAAAAAAAAAAAAGAGTTGCGTGCAACCTAAAAAGAAATTGCAATATTGCAAAGGGCCATTCAGCATGTACACTGGGTGTTTGAATTCATGATTCTGAATCCTTTGCAAGCATCAGTTTTGCACATTTGTTTTGCATTGTCTGTTTCCATGCATTTTGCCTTATCATGTCCACTGCAACATTTCCCAATTGGAAGGGCAGGTGAAAATGGTATGGGTGCGGCTTCATCGCCCCCATACCATTTTCAGTTACAGGACTTAGGTATTAGGTAGTAAGTAAGCATCAATAATATGTAACCTAAAAGAAATTGCAATATTGCAGAGGGGCATTCAGCATGTACACAGGGTGTTTTAATTCATGATTCTGAATCCTTTGTAAGTATCAGTTTTGCACAAAAAGATTTGCAGATTTGGGCAAAATAGTACTACAAATACAGAAATGCAGAAATAGACTTTTTGACAGTCTTTTACACTTTTTTTTTTTACCATTGTTGGTTCAACGTACCACTTCCTTCCAGTGTTGCCAACTTGGCACATTTGTCACTATATTTAGCTTTTTTTCAGACCCTCCTAGTGCCAAAATTAATGAAAAGCTCCTGGCGGAAAATCTAGGGCTTTTTGGCTGGTGAGTTGGTGGCGAAATTGATTGACAGGCGCTAGAGATAAAACCGTCATTTTTCACCATTTTTTCCTCCTATGACAGTGGTGTTTATATCTAGTGGTCCCCAGGCTAAATGATGGACAGCTGGCGGGTCCATTTGGTTTCATTTTTACACTCTCAAGCGTTAAAATTTAGCCCAGGTCTACACAACTAGAGAATGTAGAAGATTAATGGTCATTTTCATTCTGTACGTTTATATACATGTTCCCTTCCAGTCAAGCATCTAGTGCATTCTAGTGCATTTTGGAAGTCCCACTAGTGCATTTTGGATTTTGGTAGTTGGCAACACTGCTTCCTTCACCACTATCTAAACTATCTAAAGACTATCCAAGTCTTTACATTCTAAAGACTTGTCTTGTTATTGAACCAGTCTGGCAGGAGCACTTGTCCGTTGAGGAAGTAGCACGGTATAAAAAAAAGGGAATATGTTTGGAATCCAAAGCTTTTGTTATGGCTTACAGTACTTCCTTGTGCCATCTATCTACTGGGGGTTATCAAACCTGTCTACTCCATCACTTCACTACAGCACATGTTCCTCCCCTTTGATTCCATCACTAGTGGAGCAGCTGTCTTCATGGTGACCTAATTGATGCCCTATGCTCTGCTCTCTATTATATCCTATTTGTGTATGTGTGCATGTGCGTGTATCTGTTCCACTATCCATGGGAGCACCAGCAATTCCCACAAGGACACGAATACCACATTACTATTACCATTTTTCTGTTCCTCCTTGGGAGGAAATTAATGGTCATTTTCAGTGCAGAAAGATCTTTTCCTTTCAGATGTAGGCATAGGGTTTAGGTTACCGTTTAGCAGCTCAATGGATTATGGATTTTGTCGTCGGGGTCAAATATTAACTGCCAAAAACTTGATCCTTTCATTATCCCTCCATTAATATGCATATCATTCAAAAAGTGTGACACATTGTGAGCTTGTAGATAGCTGCTATCAGCAATGAACCAATTGTGAAATCTTCCTTACAGGAAGACCCCACGCCGTATATTTTAGTCGACTAAAACTAATTACTGATTATTGAGGCTCAAACCAAATAAGAACGAGAGGCATACAGTAATATAATATGACATTAAGTATTAAAAACATTTTTTTTAAATGCATGTTCTTTCCGCTTTGACCGTTTTAAAAATATTCAAAAAACACACTAGGACTGACTGAACCTAAATCAAAATTTGCTGTCAAAACCCAACACTGTCGCTGAACTAGAAGTAGAATTCTCCATTTCCAAGATGTTCTCCTTTGTAATTTGGGCACGCGACACGCATGTTGCAGTGACACGCTATAGCGTGACGACATGTTGGCATGACATATTACCGTTATGACATGTTGGGGTGGCATGTCGGGGCGAGATGCTTGGCAGAGCCTATCCAATTAAGAGAGAATATTCAGATTGCAGGCCGCTGCGCATGCGGCGCTTGTAGATGCTACGTGCTGATTCCACCCTTTAAGAGCGACCCAGAGGCAGCTTGTGCCGTTGTGGAGATGCTACGCTAACTACGCTAACCCCCCCCAACCCCGTGCCCCCGCCCCCGGCAACCCTTTGAGTTTCTATTGACGCGTCATTAGCGCACTGTAACTCTCACTCCGCCGATTACGTCAGCGCCGCGTAACGTTATCCGACGACGTACAAATTATGTACATAATCATTGCGCCAAAGGCAACATGGGAGCTTATGTCGAGTCGGATTAAATGAATATAAGTAGCGTATTGTCCCATATATAAGATGATCCTGGTTATAAGACGGCCCTCATTTTTCACGACTCATTTGTGTAAAAAGAACATTGAGGGATCCATTTTGATTGTCTTAAGTATCAGGTCTTAAGTCTTCCAGGTCAAAACTTGGAGGTGTGGCAAAGCCGATGGGTCACTCGAAACAGCCACCACCAAGTTTTGACACAAGACACTTAAGACAATCAGAATAGGGCCCTGAATGTCAAATAAAACAGTCTTATATTTAGGGACTATATTATTAGACATTCAATGTTCTCTTGAATATCGTCACCTTCTTAAAATAATCGCATACGTCATTTTTTTCCAGGTTTTTCAGGAAACACAAAAAACTCCCCCAAATTTGGGGGAGTTTTTTGTGTTTCCTGAAAAACCTGGAAAAAATGACTTATGCGATTATTTTAAGAAGGTGACGATATATAAATTCAGGAAAATAGGGTAAATGCAGAGTCATTTTGAAACTCCCACGACTGATAACAGTCTAACTCAGTGGTTATTTGAGCCACGGACCACCGTTTGACGAGGTGGTCGTCAAACGAACGACGATGCACATGGAGGACGGGTTTCTGAACTGCCCACAGCCCTCCCATGAAAGAACAGAGGTATTTTACCATGTACAGTGAGGATCTACAGGTAGATACAGTCATGAAGTAGTCCTTTAAGTAAATGTATTCAATTACTTTTCCACCAGTGTGTCTTTCTAGCCTTCTCTACTTATCCCCTCAGCCCCGTCCTGACCCACTTCCACCCGCTGTAGCCTGGATCTCAGCTCAGCACAGTTCACCATGGAATAGTCTGCAAACACACACACAGACACACACACACACACACACACACACACACACACACACACACACACACGCACACATGCGCGTGCCTTGTTCTTGGCCCATTTCTCCCCACCTTCCATCTGCTGTGTGTTGTGTAGCAGCCCAACAACAACAGAAGTATGGGCTGTATAGGTTTGATAGTACTGTATGTGCTAGCAGTGGTGTTTCCCTTATTGTTTTCATCACCATATCCTTTATTTAATTTCCAGAATACAGGAATGGACAGAATGTAGCCAAATGCAACAATGACAAGATACATAGTTACAATGTTGAACTGAAATGCTGGAAATGACTAAATATACCCAAACAGAGCAGTGACTTACTTTAATTGTTAAGTATTACTCAAGCTCATTCCAATAAGCCGTGGCACTGGCTGCCTTACCCCCCCATTTTGTTTGCAAAAAGAAGCTTAAAGGTAATAGAGGCAACTTTTAGCCAAGAATAAAAACAGATATTTTTTGCCCTTTTCCCCCTCTGTGTTGCTTCTACTTTGATTCAGCTGTTTCCCGGCAGACAGACACCTGCCTCGCCCCGCAGACGGTCCAGAACTTTGTTGTCAAAAAAAATCATGACATCATGACAAAACATTTGTTGGGCTCAGGAATTTGGGGGGAAGGGGGGGTTGGGTGGGGGTGAGGCAGCATTTTAGCCAATCACAGAACAGCAGTCTCCTTCATAATGAGCCAATACAGTAGCCTGACTTCAGTCTGAATTGTCATTCCGTTTCACTTCATTATTCAGACTGAAGTTCCTCTCTACTACAGCAGTTTCTGGGATGGGCGTGTTCAAAGCAGCAGTCTTCACTGTGATTGGTTCATACCAACCCATATCAATATTGGGAAAGCAGACGACGTTGTTGTCATTATTATGCTAATGCGTTAGCATTAGCATAATAATGGCGCTGCTAACTAAACAAACAGCCGACGAGCGTTACTAGCATGTGAACAAAAGCAGTAAAATATGTCGGATGATGATGTTTATAAAACCTAAAGCCTGACGCTTCTTTAAAGAATAATAAAGTGAAACAAAGTGAGTGACAGGGCTGTTGGCCAATCAGGTGCTTGGCATGGATTTCCAACGACAAACGGCCCAAAGGCGACGAGGCCAGTCCTTGAATCACAAAGAAAAAATAAGGTAGTATTTTTAAGGTGCTGATTCAGGGCTGAGCCAGGCTACCAATACAGGGGAGGTGAGGTGGAGTTGGATTCTCTTTACAAACAGTGTTTGTACACACTCTATGTTATGTTTGTACAGCCTCTATTGCCTTTAAAGTTTCTCTTTCAGTTGTCTGTCCTCCTCTGCTACTATAACTAGCCTCGACTGTGGCTCAAGAGGTAGAGCAGGTCGACCCACGGGTTGGCGGTTCGAATCCCGCATCCTCCTCCTCCTATCTACGTCGAGGTGTCCTTGGGCAAGACACTGAACCACTAAAAATGGCTCCTGATGTGCCGGTTGTGCCTTGTTGCATGTTTTTTTATTCCCTCCACAACGAATGGGTGAATGTAATGCACTATGTAAAAGTGCCTCGGATAAAGGCGCTACTACAGGCTGTAAATGCACCATTTCCCATTTTTCATTCATACGTAACGCAGAGAAAGAAGTCTGCTCTTATACCTGCAGGCTCACCTTCTGACTGAGTCACTACATTATTTTATAATGTTCAGAGGTTGCAGTGAGCTTGGGGAATGAGCTGCCATGCCTTTCAGGAGAGGGAGAGAGAGAGAGAGAGAGAGAGAGAGAGAGAGAGAGAGAGAGAGAGAGAGAGAGAGAGAGAGAGAGAGAGAGAGAGAGAGAGAGAGAGAGAGAGAGAGAGAGAGAGAGAGAGAGAGAGCAAAAGTGGAATGTAGCCTTAACATGTGAGGTCAAAAATGTATTTTTCTTGGCAGTTCAACAGATCAAAATAACGGCAAGGCATCTGCTACAAAGCTAGTACATATACTATTAAACATGTCCATATCTACAACACAACAGTGCAACACGTACAGAATGGACATCATGATTAATAATGTATGGAAAAATGATAATCCAGCTCTTTCTCAAATCAGTGCCGAGGCAGACTCAACCAGGGATCAAAACTGCCCTGCTTTTATTTAGAAGTGATTAGTCTTCATGCGAAATGAATTCATGATCCCAAACCTTCAATAAATTATGAGTATCTGCACCAACACTCTACACTAGTGAGTGTAGAGTGATCACATTGTTTTTGCTCCCGATCCGATCCCAATCATTTGGGTATGAGTTCGAGTATCTGCTGATATCTCCCATATTTCCCGATCCGATAACTTTTTTTGCTCCCGATACAATCCTAACCATTCCCGATAATTTTTCCCGATAAGATTTTGCAAATGCATTAAGAAAAAAAAAAGGACTAAAACTCAATTAAATTGTCCCAAGAAAAAGATCTTGCATGAATTCTACCAAATAGCAGAATAATATTGCAGACTAGAATAGCACTCCCTCACTCAAATGTGCACTTGGGCAACTCCAAAGCGAATTCCACAACGTTTTATTTACCTGCCATAGTGTCAACCCCCTTACCACTGTGTCAGATCTCTTGTTATACTGGTATATTTACCAATACTGAATGGTCTGATGAGGACAAATGAGGGCCAATACTGATACTTTTCTGGTACCGATACAGTATTGCCGATACCAATATGAACCGATATGACAAAAATGGGCCGAACTGATACTTTTCCCGATGCCGATACTGATACTTTTCCCGATGCCGATACAGTATCGGGACATCCCTACTCTATTCCTTTGAAATCAACGCAGTAACTAATTAGCAACTACGTTAATTGTATGGAATGTGTGGATACTGTAGTTTTTTTTTAAAGGGAAAATGTACATTATTAGAATAGATATCAATGAGTAAAAACAGTGATCTGGCATATACAGTAGATAGACATTGTATTTGAACACAATGTGTTTTTCTTCTTAAAATTGGTAAATACAATGCAATGAACTTGTACTTGGATACTCAATACCGAATTGATACAGATTTATTGCAAATCGATATGATGCAAAGTCAATCAATACAATATTTTCCAATTTTTGCAAGGTGACGCTTTCACTCCTGTGTCAACCATCTAATGCAGTGGTTTTCAACCAGTGGTCCGGGGACCACCAGTGGTGCTTGAGAGGGTTCCAGGTGGTCCCCAGCAAAGTTGTTTTAACCAAATGTAACTCTTGAGAACGTAAAAATGAAACCAAATGGACCCTTGTGGGTCCATTTGGTTTCATTTTTACACCCTCAAGAGTTAAAATATTCATCATGGGAATTAGTCCAAATCTACACAACTGGAAGATGAACGGTCATGGACAAAAGCAAAATAAATCTTTAGTTTTGGGGTCTGTGGGTCTAAAAATATCCTCAATTGGTGGTCTGTGGCTCAAATGCTGCATAAATGGTGGGCCCTGGTATCAAAAACGTTGAAAACGTTATTTTTTTTGTCTCTTATCACCATGGACATACCTATGGTCTCACGGTCATGGAGCGTAGGGACACGACCCAAGGTCGCGGATTTGAAGCGGCTGAAATGACTCTGACAGGTCCATGGCTGGCATGTATGTCCCTTCGATATAGGGTGAGAAGTTCAGTCACACTCAGATTAGAGTCCCATGTGGCCAATGTGGCTAATCCATGATGTGCCATAGTGGCCAATATGCGCTGATAAAACCACCTGCACACCAGGGGCGGATGTAACATTTCCCAATTGGGGGGGCAGGAGAAAATGGTATCGTACCATTTTTGGTTTCAGCAATTAAGCATCAATAATAACATCAGTTGTTGTTGGAGTTGCAACAGACACGCAGCATGCATAAAGCTAAAGGTCTGACTCAGAGAGTTTTCTGTTTTCAATGATGAAATGCCGATGGTTTAGTGGTGACACAGCTGTAGTCAGTTAGTAGCAGTAGTAGTGGTTCAAATCATTGTAAATATAAGCACTAATTTGGAATATCTTGGGTTGTTTTGCATGCCATCATGTTTGGTGGGGCAGACTGGGTATTTAGGGGGGGCATTGCCCCCCCCCCCCCCATGCCCATGCCTAGATCTGCCCCTGCTGCACACACGGTCAGAGCTGCAGGGGGGAAGGGGGATAGAGGGAGCTATACTGTGTTCTTGGATTAATGTCAGATTAAGGTAATAAACAGTTGGTACGGAATCCTCCTTTATCAGACCTATTTCAGATAGATCAGTGCAGAGAGAGAGAGAGAGAGGAGAGAGAGAGAGGAGAGAGAGAGAGAGAGAGAAGAGAGAGAGAGAGAGAGAGAGAGAGAGAAAGGTCGGGGGAAAGGACAGGCTTCAGGGCCGGGTCTAGAGGGCAGGGGTGGGCACAGCCCAAGCAGTGGTCCAGGGACCACCAGTGGTCCTTGAGGGGGTTCTGGGTGGTCCCCAGCTAAATGGTGGAAAGTTGGTTGACCAGATGTAACTCTTTGAGATGTAACTCTTTGAGAGCGTAAACATGAAACCAAATGGACCCTTGCGGGTCCATTTGGTTTCATGTTTACACTCTCAAGAGTTAAAATATTCGTCATCTGAATCAGCCTAAGTCTATACACAACTAGAGAATGTAGAAGATTAATGGTTTGATCTGTATGTTTTGTTTCCTAAATCCAGCCATAGTATTGTGGACAAAAGCAAAACAAATCTTTAGTTTGGGGGGTCTGTGGGGATATGATGTCCTCAAATGGAGGTCCGTGGCTCAAATGCCGAATAAATAGTTGAAAGGTTGAAAACCACTGCTACATGTGAAAAACTTTGGAGTTGCCCACCCTACCATTCTTCCAGCCCACCATAGTAGGGATGGCTAAATCCGGCCCTGAAAGGCTTGCAATCGAAAACCGTGGGGGTGCATTCGAACCCAAGTCCACCTCACACTCGCAAGGAGCATGTGGTCTGTGCTCTGAACTGGCTGAACAGGTAGGCAGACAGATTGCAGACAGGTTCTAGAGAGGAGGTGACCTGTCACAGACAGAGACCGTGTCCCCTAGGGTAGTAGATACCCTCACAAAAACATGCAGTAACCCTAGGCTCTGGAGGAGGGGACTGGAACCCTATTGTGGAACTATTCCTTCCACGCACTACGTCAAACCAGGGAAACTTTCCCCGTCAGGTGAAAAGAAGGCAGCTTGGACTCCACATGCATTGATTGAAGGAAGCATGAGGCCAGTCTGCTGCCTCCCCAGGTTGGCGGAGGGCGTGTAGAGCCCAGGATCATATTAGGAATTGCACATCTGTAACTGTAAAAGCGAGAGCGCGAATGCTTTCGGAAAGCATTTGTACAGTAGAGTCGGCCTCGTGAGGCCCTTTTTAATGGGTTAACATTTACAGTTGTTCAGTGTAAGATTCCACAGACCAGAATGTCTGCCTCATGCATGTTTGTTTAAATAATGAGGGGGAGGTTGTCCACATTAGCGTGTGAAACGTTTGAAGAGAGAGAGAGAGAGAGAGAGACAGAGTCCCCGGAGCAATGCAAACCAAACCACCACAGACGTGTATAATATGGCTTCCATTTTAAGAGGCTGACTAACGGCAGTTCAAATTCTTTAGCCTTACAGTCAGGAATACGGATTAATTTGTTTCACTTTTTAACTGCCAAGTGGCAAAGCGGTGGTATTGGCCGGGGGTCCCTTCCCTTCCCCTCTCGTCTGGCGCTAATCCTTTAGCAGGGCTGTTGCCATGACACTGTGTGACTGTTAGCCTCACTGCAAATAAGCGTCCATTAGCCAAAGTCCACAGTGCAGAGAGCACTTACACTACATTATACCTCGAGGGGAATTCACTCAATGAAAACATGAAGACATGACACTACCATGACATATTTTATTATTTCTTTGCCACTGGTACTGGTGACCATATAGTCAGACTTGCCCCCAAAATTAGGGTTGTCCCGATCACGTTTTTTTTTGCTCCCGATCCGATCCCGATCATTTGAGTTCGAGTATCTGCCGATCCTGATATTTCCCGATCCGATCACTTTCATTGACAATTTTTCCCGATCAAATATTTTTTTGCAAATTTCTGGTTCCGATACAATATTGCCGATGCCGATATGAACCGATATGACAAAAAAGGTCCGATCCGATACTTTTCCCGATATCGATACAGTATCGGGACATCCTAGTCCTAGTCACCACACTATATTTGAAGTGTCACTTACTATACCGTTAAGATATCTGGTCTACTTGTGCATGAGGCAAAAAGAAAAAAAAATGCTTATCTGTGAGCTAACTGCCAGGTTAAGGCCTGGGGGTCGTTTTTCAGCCACTGGCTGGTCAGCCGGGCATTTTTTTCCGGGGGTCCTTCCTTTTTCTGTCTTTCAGCTTCACTGCTGGGACCTTTTGTGGGGGATTTAATTTGGTAGCAGATGGCCCTTCCTCTTCCCGGCGTGGTCCTGACCTCTCGGTGGTAGACCGTGTTGTCGTCTGTTTCCACAGATCCCTGACCAAAAGGTTCTCAGCAGGCCAGATGGTGTCAGCCGTGGCCAGAGAGCCTGAGTCATCTATACACCCATAGAGCAGGGGGTTTCAACCTTTTTGATACCAGGGCCCACTATTTTATTTAGTTTTTGAGCCACGGACCATCATTTGATGACATTTTTAGCCCCCACAGACCCCAAAACTACAAGATTTCTTTTGCTTTTGTCCACAATACCACCTAACTCCACCGTAACAAATCGAGTATGTATGTTTGACTGTTTTGTTCCCCCAAATCCAAGTGCTGGATTTGGGGAAACAAACAGTCAAACATAGATCAAAATGATCACGAATCTTCTAGTTGTGTAGACTTGGGCTAATTCAGATGGTGAATATTTTTAACTCTTGAGAGTGTAAAAATGAAACCAAATGGACCCGCAAGGGTCCATTTGGTTTCATTTTTACGTACATCTGGTTAAACAATTTAGCTGGGAACCACCTGGAACCCTCTCAAGGACCACTGGTGGTCCCCAGACCACCTGTTGAAAACCCCTGTCATAGAGGAATCAGAGCTACATGGTCTGAAACTGAGCGAACACTGTTGACACTATGAGAAAAATATGTTTGTGGACTAGCTTTTTTTTCACAGATGAACACAAAGCTGTGGTCACTAAAAGATATCCATACTACTGTATAATTAAGGAAATGACTGTCTGTGAATATCTGAAAACCACCGTAACTCCACCGTAACAAATCGCTCTGACTTTTACACGGCAGTGACCAAAATATTCGTCTCATATTAATATTAAATATTAATATGAGATTAACAAAACCCTTTTTTTTCAAATTAACAAATTGTTGGTCAAACACTTATTCCGCCGGCACTTTTTCATTTTTTTTTAGGTAGTGCAGCGATTTTCATGTAAAAGCCATATTTCATATTTCAGTCCATGTTTCCAGTCGGTAGTCTGAACCATTTTTTAGCCATGTTTTTGGTAGTGAAAGTGTTAAATATCGCTATAATACTGTACAGTCAATAAGATACAGTATGCTGTGTTTACAGTACCAGTACAGTTAAGTCCTCCGTGTACAATAGCTGTTGACACTGTTGAAAGCATCTTGTTATACTGTATCTCTCGTTCATTTGCGGCTGTTTGTACAACAGACATATTTGCAGAGTTGATCTAGGGATGATGAGTCTCCCCTGCTGTTTGGACAGTTCAACCACCGCTGATGGATGAGGACTGGGCTTCTAATAACTGTGTGTGTGTGTGTTGTGTGTGGTGTGTGTGTGTGGTGTGTGTGTGTGTGTGTGTGTGTGTGTGTGTGCGCGTGTGCGTGTGCGTGTGCGTGTGCGTGTGCGTGTGCGTGTGCGTGTGCGTGTAGCGTGTGTGTGTGTGTCCTGTGGTGATGACAATAAGTATCCTGGAGGAGGATCTGTTCGGTAAACACTAGACTGTTTACTTTGCTGCCCATCAGCCAAAACTCACACCAGGGGCGGATCTATCTAGGCATGGGCATGGGGGGGGGCAATGCCCCTCTAAATGCCCAGACTGCCCCACCAAACACGATGGCATACAAAACCCAACCCAAGATATTTCAAATTAAAGTGCTTCTATTTAAAATGATTTGAAACACTACTACTGCTACTAACTAACTACAGCTGTGGCACCACTAAACCAACAGCATTTCATCATTGAAAACAGAAAACTCTCTGAGTCAGACCTTTAGCTTTATGCATGCTGCGTGTCTGTTGCAACTTCAACAACTGAACTGATGTTATTATTGATGCTTTACTTGCCTATAAAAGTTGATTAACACCCCCCCCCCCCCCATACCCTTTTTTTTTTTTCAGAAAGAGCATGACGCCATCGCACATCCTGTTTAGGAGATCTGGCGCTTCAAATATTTTTTTTTTTACCGATGCACTGACTTGAGCCGTGGCATAGGGCAGAAAACGACGAACACGCGGTCGCGGTAAATGTGTTAATTACCTTTGGAGTCGAGCGCGGATGTGTTTTTTTTTTTGTTGACAAAAATGTGAGTACTACATACAGTAGTATAGCTCTCTCTCTGGTGTATTCTGACCCACTGTGTCTGTCCTAAAAAGAATGTTGGTCCTTGCACAGGACTTAGGTATGTGTAAAGTGACCTTTGAGGACGAAGCCATCTTTTTATACGTTATGTACAGTATATATAGATATAATGGTGAATGGTGCGTTTATATAGCACCTTATATATAGCATCTCATGCCATATAGCATACAGGTATATAGCATTATGTAGCACCAGGTGCTTCACAGAGAGATTTTTGATTCAGTCCTAGGCTGGGTACACACATAAAGGGCAATAAGACAGCCCTTTTGCCCTGTTGCTCTCTTGCTTTTTATGTGTTTCTTCCAAGTTGCCTCGATTTCCCACAATGCACAACCGTCCAGAACGTTGTTTTTGTCAACAAAATCACAAAAAGAAAACATTTGTTGCGCTCAGGAAAGGCAGTGCTAATTCTAGCCGTTGTACACCATGCTACAGTAAACTACTTATAATGAAGTACAATAATACAATGTGTTATAAAACCAATAGACTATGTTTAGCTTTCATCGCTGGCACTCACTGAGTGAGGCGTCTGGAAATCCACTTGGCTCAGAGATCAAATAGATCAAAAGTGTGTGTGTGTGTGTGTGTGTGTGTGTGTGTGTGTGTGTGTGTGTGTGTGTGTGTGTGTGTGTGTGTGTGTGTGTGTGTGTGTTGTGTGTGTGCGTGTGCGTGTGTGTGTGCGTGTGCGTGCATGCGTGCGTGCACGCTAAACATTTTTTGATGCATGTTTTTCATCAGCTAGATTGTCTCACATGAAATCATAATCATGACCTCTTTAAGCATGATTTATGACACCCCTGAGTGCCAAAAACAGAAGTCCTACAAGCTCATAGTGCGCTGCAAAGCGTTCCAAGCTTTATAGGTCTGCTATCTTTGCCTGCGTACAATGAACCTGTACTTCGATTCTCTCTTTTATTTTTTTCTTCAATATACTGCACCTGACCGTATATTGAGGGCAGTCAGACAGACTGGACAAGCTAATAATAATACTCGTACAACTCCAGAGTTTTTTGCACTTTCCATTATCCAATAGAGTGCCATGATTTTTTTTCCCCCCACCCTAAAACATGATCATCAGGTTGTATTGTCAAAAATGCAATGTATTTGTTAAAATGTCTCTTTGATGTGGTCACTTCCACCAGTTCATTAAGTATGCTTGGTTTGCCTGGTGGGTGGTGATGGGTGGATAGATCCACTGAACTGAAGCCACGCCCACAGCTTTAGTTGCATGATGATAAAGGAGGGAGGAGTTAAGGGGTGGCAGATAATGTGAATGTCACTATATAGTTTTTTTTTTCCATCTGCTGGAAAGGAGAAAGGAGAGGCTCCAGGAAGAAACTAAATGCAAAAAAGACATTGCTGCACATAAAAAACACACCAAGCGGTCTAATGAAGTATACTGTCACCTCTTAAACACATAATTATAATTATAATTATAATAATAATTGGATAAGTGCAAAAGTGTGTGTGTGTGTGTGTGTGCGCGCTGCGCGCGCGTGTGTGTGCGCGCGCGCGTGTGTCCCTTTTTTCACCGTATTGTTTCCTAAAAATCGAAAGATTTCAGAACCAAGCTGCACATGATAAACTTAGGATTATAGGCATTTTTTTTGTCAGGGGCGAAACAGCTGCTGCTTAACTCTGGCAGATAATTCTGGCGGTCCTTGACATGATGAAGTTGGTCCTTGACATGAAATAGTTTTAGCACCACTGATATGTTTTTTTTTCCCCATAAAACTGTCAGGGTTTACAAGTTTTTTTTTTCAACCTCAGGTGGTCTAAATAAATGGGTTTAAAGTTTGTGTGTTTGTGCATGCGATTTTGTGTGTGTGTGTTTGTGTGTGTGTGTGTGTGTGTGTGTGTGTGTGTGTGTGTGTGTGTGTGGGTGTGCGTTGTGAGTGTGTGTGTGCGGTGTGGGTGTGTGCGTTGTGTGTGTGAAGGGACATCGGTCCACACCGTGCTCCGATTGAGTTTAGTTTGAACCACTTTCACAGCCTCCTTGGAGCTGGATTTCTGCACCCAAAACTCCCAATAACCTACTAC
>CM076971.1:53551152-53574996 GCA_039105355.1 Benthosema pterotum | reverse complement strand
GTAAAGCATCAATAATAACATCATTGTTGTTGAAGTTGCACCAGACACGCAGCATGCATAAAGCTAAAGGTCTGACTCAGAGAGTTTTCTGTTTTCAATGATGCTGTGGTTTAGTGGTGACACAGCTGTAGTTAGTTAGTAGCCGTAGTAGTGTTTCAATCATTTTAATATAAGCACTTTAATTTGAAATATCTTGGGTTGTTTTGCATGGCATCGTGTTTGGGGGGGCAGACTAGGTATTTAGGGGGCATTGCCCCTAAATACCCCCTGTGCGTGCAGCAACCGGGAGTCAATGGAGAAGCAGAGTGGCATGTGAGAATATTGTCTGGTTTAAAAAAAACAAGCAAGCTCCGCATTTCAGTTCAATAGGGCGCCTTTAATGGAACCGGTGCGCGTCCAAAGCTGCTGCAGAGAACCCCTGAGTCTCATCACGTGCAATGGAAAAAGTTCCTCGCTGCACTCACTTGTAAAATATGTACTGTTCACTTTCAGAGGCTGTTTTCTTTTTTCTTCCAGTGTGGAGGAAGAATGATAAGGATTTTTGTTGTGATCTCTCAGCCTTGAAATATACAATCTCGGGTTTCTGTTCTGTTTTCTCACCTGTCAACCAATAGGGGACGACCATTCTTGATGTCACTAAAGTACAGTACGTGGGTAAAAATGGTGCTCCTTTATTAGCTGCTGGTGACACAACTAAGGTATGTTTCAAGGTTGTAAGAATAGACACTGATTAGGAACAGCACCTGGTTAAGAACAGCACTTGCGCGCACTGCATGCACACAAGTAGGGCCATGGTTGGCCTACATGTGTGCAAGGCACAAGTTGGCGCCTCGAGAGAGTGCATTTCTAGTTGTAATTAATAACTTCTTTCTCCAAATGTGACCACCAGTAGAGTTTGTTTTGACATATCTGAGCCAACTAACTGTACATAGCAGCTGTGAATTCATTCCCTATGGAGACTTTGGTAGGGGGAAATAAATTGCCCAAGTAAGGCATTTTCTCAACCCATATACAGGTACACAAACACTTTCTGCTTACACCGGCAAAAAAAACAACAACTTTTGTTTGTAGACGCTGCGCTTTCTGGAGCTGTTTCATTAACACCTTTTAATGCGTTATAAATCATAAGAAGTTGCGGTCGCCGCTGATGTTTATACTAAACTTTGAGTTGGTTTCTTCCTAACTCGCTGTACCTAAACCCCCGAAAATCCGATGGACAATAGCACGTCGACAGATATTCCACAGAAGCAATGCCACCCAACTATTTTCAAAAATATTTTGTTTACATTTGAAAAAATGGGACATAGTGCATGCTGAGTACATTTCGATGCCGATACTTTCTACACTCCTGGTGAATTGTGACACACACACACACCACACACCACACACACACACACACACACACACACACACACACACACACACACACACACACACACACATGCATCACATGCCTACAGCACATGTCCACACTGATAGATTAACAGTAGTTTGATTGTCAGGATCGGTACTTGAACCTACAGCAACACGCAACCTATATATATTATACTACGGCAGGTGCCCTGGCCGCTGGGCCGGCCCGGCCTTGTGGGAGGAGCGGCAGTAGCAGCTGTTGGTTAACTGGAGCATAGCATGGAGCAGTCCTGTAAGCACTGTCTCAGAGACCATGTATTATTCAACACAACTCTATCTGTCTTAGGACTGACCGCTGTGACTTAACACATCGTCTGCGGGCGCATCTTCGTCGCTTCTTCCCATTGCCACGGCTCAAACCAGTGAAATCGGTAAAAAAAAAACTTATTTTGAAGCACCAGATCGCCCTAAACAGGAGGGGGGGTGCCGTCATGCTTATTTCCTGGTGTCTTGACTAACCTGTCCTCTGACGATCTGAGCAAAAAGTTCCGGGTCAAAAGTCAGAATTGACGTCTAGCCCTATTGATTTACCCGTGCGCAAACGACATTAAGGGGCTTTTGGATGCTGGAGGCTTTTGAATGCATTGGATTGAATGGTGCGAATGGACAAGCAAAAATAAGTTTCGCGGGCAATTCTGTTCCAAATGAAAGTCACAACGGGATCATTATCAGACGATGCGCTCCGACTACAGTAATAGTTGGATTAAAGAAGAAATCTACATTTTGTCGTGTTACGAGCCGTTGTCTGACCGGCGTGCGTAATTTAGCGGCCAAAACAACGACGGCCCGCGTATCGGCAGTCCGTGAGTTAAGATCCTTTCCAAAGGAAGGACCAGATTAGGGCTTCACAATGAATCGTAGTTACTGCTTAGCGGTTCAATGGCGTAGGGAATTTTGTCGCAAAAAACTTAATAGAACCGACTATCTCTAATTTTAGGGTCCCTCCTGGACCTCTCTCAGTGGGTTCCGGGGGCCCACGGACCCACTTTGGGAATCAGTGCTTAAAACTGATGAAAAACTGCATGCTGTGCAAGACCGTAAGGCTATGGCGTTTTAGCTATAGCGTTTCGTCATTTTTTGAAAATCTTCAAAACAATGGAAAAACCGTAAGGCTCTAGCCTTGCGTTTTTTTTTTCCTTCAAAATTTCGACATCTTTCGTAAATCCTCACAAATCCACAAAACGATGAAAACCGCATGCTGTGCAAGACCATAAGGCTATAGCCTTGAGTTTTTTGCCAGGCTTCGTCTTTTTTCGAAAATCCTCGAAACGATGAAACGGCAGTATCAGCTTCACATACTGTAGTTACAGTTTGACGTTAAATAATAAAGCATGCCGCATACTGTACCACTGACAATGTGCTATATATAAGTCCTGTATGTTGGATATTAATGGCTGTCTTTTGATTGTTTCCCTGCCTCAGTTGGGCTTGTGGTTAGAATGTCTGCCCAGAGATTGAGAGGGTCGGTTGGAGGGACTATGAAATTGTCTATAAAAATAAAATGGTTGCGCAAAGCATGGCCTGCTTGTGCTTGGCTTTCACTATCAAGTGTTTGGGGGCATGTCTGACTACTACTAAAAATGACTTAATTGGTCTCTTTCTTTATCAGAACTAAGACTAAAAATGACAAAATAAAAATAGTCTTTCAGATGTTGACTAAAACTAGATTCATCAAGAATATGAACGACTAAAATGTGACCAAAATGAATAAGCATTTCGTCCAAAAGACTGACAAAAGTGCCTGTCAAAAACAACACTGGCGTTGCTTTTGAGAGGAAAAATGAACAACTAAGTCTTGCCTTAGAATATTCTGTACCTAGTTATTATACTCTGTCTTCATTAAATTGGTTTAAATACATTTTTATTTATTTTTTAAATAGATCTAAATAATGCCTGCCAAAAACACTGTGCATAACCGTATTAATTCATTGTCATGTTTGACCCTAGACCTACCTATTAAACTGCCCTGTCATGTTTTGCTTTAAAACGTGAATTTTGGCCATGGATGAAATAGGCCAACTTACTGTGTACTGGTATTGCCGAGGGAGATATTTTTGTCATCTTATTTATTAACAGGCTTTAAAAAACACATCTTTTAGGGAAAAGGCCAACGATTAGGGAACTATAAGTATTATGGAATTTGAACACTGATGACCTGCCAGTCAGTCAGTCAGTCAGTCAGTCAGTCAGTCAGTCAGTCAGTCAGTCAGTCAGTCAGTCAGTCAGTCACAATGTGGGACACAGACAGGGTCTCAATCAGGGGTGGATGTAACATTTCCCAACTGGGGGGCAGGAGAAAATGGTATGTGCGACCCATACCATTTTTGGTTACGGGGCTGTTATTAAGCAATTGAGCATCAATAATAACATCAGTTGTTGCAACAGACACGCAGCATGCATAAAGCTAAAGGTCTGACTCAGAGAGTTTTCTGTTTTTCAATGATGAAATGCTGTTGTTTAGTGGTGCTAAACCAACTGTAGTTAGTTAGTAGCAGCAGTAGTGTTTCAAATGATTTTAAATATAGGCACTTTAATTTGAAATAACTTGGGTTGTTTTGTATTCCATCGTGTTTGTGGGGAAGACTGGTATTCAGGGAGGCATTGCCCCCCCCCCCCCCCCCCCTCCCCATGCCCATGCCTAGATCCGCCCCTGGTCTCAATGTGTGGATGCCTGTATGAAAAATCTTGTAAATAAGGACTGTACACTGCATACCTCAAGCCGTCTCTGTGACTCATGCTAAATAAACAGGACAGGCTCACGTCCCTGGCCAGTGAACCATGGCCACAGTTTACCTTTTTTGCTAATGCTGCGTTTGTTATATCCGTCATACTCCATATTAACCATGACAGATCATTTTCCAAAACAATATTTAAAAAAATGAAAAACTGTAAATGAAATTAGGAGGACAATATCAGTCACCAGTAAAAAGACGGGGTTGTTTTCGAACAATCTGTCATGGTTAAAATGGAGTTTTAAGTTATAATGGGTTTGTAGAGGAAGGGAGGGGGCATGGCAGCTAAAATGAACATCAAATATCTAAATACAGAAAGGAGTAACTTATAAACTGTCTGGTGTGTTCACATGAGGCTGAGTAGACCATACAATGACCAAAAGTTTTTTTTTTTTTTTTTTTTGAAGTGGAATATCCCTTTAAAGGTGGAATGAAACGGCAACGGTGGGCATTTTTTATTATGGATCCCACCGGATTATCTGGCTCAGGAGATTTCTGGCCAATCGGAGCATGCATCTCTTCAGGCAATGGGATGGCAAAGAGAGAGCTCTGTGAGCTCCACTGCACGTGACGCATGGACTGTTTGTTTACAATAGTGGCTCAGCTCTGCCACTGCTATGTGGCTTATTTTCTACCATATAATGTGTTGAGATAATACTACCGTATTTTCCGGACTATAAGGCGCACTTAAAAGCCTTTAATTTTCTCAAAAATCCATAGTGAGCCTTATAATCCAGTGCGCTTATATATGGATTGGTGACATCTCCAAAGCGCACAGACGCCCGTACCGTGCGCACGTGTCTCTGCCTTCTCATATCGGTTAAGGGGTGGTCTCAGATGGCGTTATCTAGTTCCCAAATCTATTTGACGAAAATAGCAACTTAAGGGACTGCGCAACAAACACGCCCATGACCACACCTCCAGCCACAAATAACGGTGTCGGCATAAAGAATAGTGGCTAAGGGAAGAGAAAAGGTGACCAAAATAGCAATAAGGGAATTCGCTGCGGTATCGGGTAATGTTAGGGACAACGGGTAGAAGGAAAATCGCGCCCTCTATTCACTGCGCCTTATAATCCAGTGCGCCTTATATATGAAATCAGTTTAAAAGGTGCGCCTTATAATCCGGTGCGCCTTATAATCCGGTGCGCCTTATAGTGCGGAAAATACGGTGTGTGTGTGTGTGTATATATACATATATATATATATATATATATATATATATATATATATATATATACCTTTGTGTTGATTGATTTTAAACCAAGTAATACACTGTCTGGATACCAGTGTGGGCGTAATTACATCTCCCCTCTTCGGTAAGTCCCCTTCTGAAAGCCCTATTACGTCACCCCCATAACCGTCAAACGGGATGCCCTGAGAGACAACGACCACGAACTGCGGTCGCGGTTCGTGATCCGTGCCATTGGATTACTTCACTGTAATCAAAGCCACCTGTGGTTGTGGATAAAAACAACAAACCAGCTTAATTTAAATTGGTGGATAGATACTGTACATCATCAAGTCCAAAGTAACAGGTCATCATCCACATTGCTATTGTTTGATTTGCTGCTTCGTCAAAAAACACCCTATTTTATTGAAAATGACGGCTTTGCGGATTGTAATTTCCTGGCGAATAGTGATCAGACAAGTGGAACTGTATGTTCGGGCCTTTGATGCAGATTTACTTTGACGCTCATTCCCTGACAAGCAAAACAAAATGCCTGCACTTTTGACTCTAACTAACTGTGTTTTCGCAGTGGCACCGAAACCAGGGCGGATATAGCATTTCCCAATTGGGGGGGCAGAAAAAAATGCAGGAAAAAAATGCATGGATGCGCCTTCACCCATACCATACCATACCCATACCCATACCACAGAACTTTTTATTAGGCAACACGCAGCATGCATAAAGGTAAAGGTCTGACTCGGAGAGTTTTCTGTTTTCAATGATGAAATGCTGTTGGTTTAGTGGTGACACAGCTGTAGTTAGTTAGTAGCAGTAGTAGTGGTTCAAATCATCTTAAATAGAAGCACTTGTTCGCACTTGGTTGTTTGCATGCCATTATGTTTGGTGGGGCAGACTGGGCATTTAGGGGGCATTGCCCCCATGACCATGCCTACATCCGCCCATGACCGAAAACTGCTGCAGGATAGAGTGTGAGCACGCTAAGCAGTGAGTCGGCGTCCAAGCAGAGCGTGTTCTGATCCAACTCTGCTGGACGGTGACTCATTCTGACACAATGTCCTGGACGGCACTCCAATCCAGGAGAAGTTGGCCGTTCTTCTCTTCTCTTCTCTTCCTCTTTCTCTTCTCTTCTCTTCTCTTCTCTTCTCTTCTCTTCTCTTCTCTTCTTCTCTCTTCTCTTCTCTTCTCTTTCTCTTCTCTTCTCTTCTCTTTCTCTTCTCTTCTCTTCTCTTCTCTTCTCTTCTCTTCTCTCTTCAAATCAACCCCAATCCTGCCTGCCCACTAAAGATGGACGTCCCTGGATGAATCAGAGAGAGTCAGATTGAGGCCAGACCTAACTTAAATCAATCATTAAGTAGCTTTTATTATTTCAACAGGTGAAGACGGGTGATCATCCCCATATGGGGCGTAATCTGGCCTAGTCACATGGTAGATAGACGTTAAGATGATGTTCTCCTGTCTCTTTCCATGCATTGTGCCTCCGATCATGTCCACTATTTGCTATTTTTCTTCACCCACTCTCTCACTCTCTCTCTCTGACTGAAGACTGAGACGATGATTATAAAGTCTTCCCCCGCCGGGGGAGGGAGAAGACAGGTGGAGTTTCCTCCACTAATTGGCTCCCATGTTGATTGGTCGGTTCCGCAGACAGGCCACCATGTCCTGTCTGTGTCCAGGCTGGTGATTCTGGCTGATAAGCACACATGTAGGCAGGGGTTTTCAACCAGTGGTCCGGGGACCACCAGTGGTCCCTGAGAGGGTTCCAGGTGGTCCCCAGCTAAGTTGGTTAACCAGATCTTGAGAACGTAAAAATGAAACCAAATGGACCCTTGCGGGTCCATTTGGTTTCATTTTTTACACTCTCAACAGTTAAAATATTCACCATCTTACTTAGCCCCAAGTCTACACAACTAGAAGATTAATGGTCATTTTTGGTGTGTTTTGACTGTTTTGTTTCCCAAATCCAGCCTGGTGTTGTGGACAAAAGCAAAAGAATCTTTTAGTTTTGGGGTCTGTGGGGCTAAAATGTCCTCAAATGGTGTTTGTGGCTCAAATGCTGAATAAATGGTTGGCCCTGGTATCAAAAAGGTTGAAAACCCCTGATATAGGCCAGTCGATCTGAGGTTTAAAAAAAAAAAAAAAAAAAAAAAAAAGTTTGCGTGCAACCTAAAAAGAAATTGCAATATTGCAAAGGGGGCATTCGGCATGTACACTGGGTGTTTGAATTCATGATTCTGAATCCTTTGCAAGCATCAGTTTTGCACATTTGTTTTGCACTGTCTGTTTCCAAGCATTTTGCCTTATCATCTCCACTGCGACATTTCCCAATTGGAGGGCAGGTGAAAATGGTATGGGTACGGCTTCATCGCCCCATACCATTTTCAGTTACAGGTAACTGTATTAGGTAGAAGTAAGCATCAATAATAACCTAAAATAAATTGCAATATTGCAGAGGGGCATTCAGCATGTACACAGGGTGTTTTAATTCATGATTCTGAATCCTTTGTAAGTATCAGTTTTGCACAAAAAGATTTGCAGATTTGGGCAAAATAGTACTACAAATACAGAAATGCAGAAATAGACTTTTTGACAGTCTTTTACACTTTTTTTTTTCTTTTTTACCATTGTTGGTTCAACGTACCACTTCCTTCCAGTGTTGCCAACTTGGCACATTTGTCACTATATTTAGCTTTTTTTTCCAGACCCTCCTAGTGCCAAAATTAATGAAAAGCTCCTGGCGGAAAATCTAGGGCTTTTTGGCTGGTAAGTTGGTGGCGAAATTGATTGACAGGCGCTAGAGATAAAACCGTCATTTTTCACCATTTTTTTTCTCCTATGACATTGGTGTTTATATCTAGTGGTCCCCAGGCTAAATGATGGACAGCTGGCGGGTCCATTTGGTTTCATTTTTACACTCTCAAGCGTTAAAATTTAGCCCAGGTCTACACAACTAGAGAATGTAGAAGATTAATGGTCATTTTCATTCTGTATGTTTATATACAGTACATGTTCCCTTCCAGTCAAGCATCTAGTGCATTCTAGTGCATTTTGGAAGTCCCACTAGTGCATTTTGGATTTTGGTAGTTGGCAACACTGCTTCCTTCACCACTATCTAAACTATCTAAAGACTATCCAAGTCTTTACATTCTAAAGACTTGTCTTGTTATTGAACCAGTCTGGCAGGAGCACTTGTCCGTCGAGGAAGTAGCACAGTGTAAAAAAAAAATCCAAAGCTTTTGTTATGGCTTACAGTACTTCCTTGTGCCATCTATCTACTGGGGGTTATCAAACCTCTACTCCATCACTTCCACACAGCACATGTTCCTCCCCTTTGATTCCATCACTAGTGGAGCAGCTGTCTTCATGGTGACCTAATTGATGCCCTATGCTCTGCTCTCTATTATATTCTATTTGTGTATGTGTGCGTGTATCTGTTGTGTTCCACTATCCATGGGAGCACCAGCAATTCCCCAAGGACACTAATACCACATTACTATTGCCATTTTTCTGTTCCTCCTTGGGAGGAAATTAATGGTCATTTTCAGTGCAGAAAGATCTTTTCCTTTCAGATGTAGGCATAGGGTTTAGGTTACCGTTTAGCAGCTCAATGGATTATGGATTTTGTCGTCGGGGTCAAATATTAACTGCCAAAAACTTGATCCTTTCATTATCCCTCCATTAATATGCATATCATTCAAAAAGTGTGACACATTGTGAGCTTGTAGATAGCTGCTATCAGCAATGAACCAATTGTGAAATCTTCCTTACAGGAAGACCCAACGCCGTATATTTTAGTCGACTAAAACTAATTACTGATTATTGAGGATCAAACCATTACAAATAAGAACGAGAGGCATACAGTAATATAATATGACATTAAGTATTAAAAACATTTTTTTTAAATGCATGTTCTTTCCGCTTTGACCGTTTTAAAAATATTCAAAAAACACTAGGACTGACTGAACCTAAATCAAAATTTTGCTGTCAAAACCAACACTGTCGCTGAACTAGAAGTAGAATTGTCCCATTTCCAAGATGTTCTCCTTTGTAATTTGGGCACGCGACACGCATGTTGCAGTGACACGCTATAGCGTGACATGTTGGCATGACATATTACCATTATGACATGTTGGGGTGGCATGTCGGGGCGAGATGCTTGGCAGAGCCTATCCAATTAACCCATTGTTGTCCTGTCTAGATTTCTAGTTTCTAATATTCAAAGATTGCACCACGACGCAGAGATACAAGCTCATACGCGCCACTCGGGCGCCTATGAGCTTGTAGATCTGCTATTTTTCAATAGTTAAAACATAATGCTGAGAACACCAAAACGCGTTCAGCACACTAAGGGTTAAGAGCGACCCAGAGGCAGCTTGTGCCGTTGTGGAGATGCTACGCTAACTACGCTAACACCCCCCAACCCCGTGCCCCCGCCCCAGGCAACCCTTTGAGTTTCTATTGACGCGTCATTAGCGCACTGTAAACTCTCACTCCGCCGATTACGTCAGCGCCGCGTAACGTTATCCGACGACGTACAAATTATGTACATAATCACTGCGCCAAAGGCAACATGGGAGCTTATGTCGAGTCGGATTAAATAAATATAAGTAGCGTATTGGCCCCATATATAAGATGATCCTGTTATAAGACGGCCCTCATTTTTCACGACTCATTTGTGTACAACGTAAAAAGAACATTGAGGGATCCATTTTGATTGTCTTAAGTATCAGATCTTAAGTCTTCCAGGTCAAAACTTGAGGTGGTTGAGGAGGTGTGGCAAAGCTGATGGGTCACTCGAAACAGCTACCACCAAGTTTTGACTTAAGACACTTAAGACAATCCAATAGGGCCCTGAATGTCAAATAAAAACAGTCTTATATTTAGGGACTATATTATTAGACATTCAATGTTCTCTTGAATATCGTCACCTTCTTAAAATAATCGCTACGTCATTTTTTCCAGGTTTTTCAGGAAACACAAAAAACTCCCCAAAATTTGGGGGAGTTTTTTGTGTTTCCCTGAAAAAACCTGGAAAAAATGACTTATGCGATTATTTTAAAAGGTGACGATATATAAATTCAGGAAAATAAGGTAAATGCAGAGTCATTTTGAAACTCCACGACTGATAACAGTCTAACTCAGTGGTTATTTGAGCCACGGACCACCGTTTGACGAGGTGGTCGTCAAACGAACGACGATGCACATGGAGGACGGGTTTCTGAACTGCCCACAGCCCTCCCATGAAAGAATAGAGGTATTTTACCATGTACAGTGAGGATCTACAGGTAGATACAGTCATGAAGTAGTCCTTAAGTAAATGTATTCAATTACTTTTCCACCAGTGTGTCTTTCTAGCCTTCTCTACTTATCCCTCAGCCCCGTCCTGACCCACTTCCACCCGCTCTAGCCTGGATCTCAGCACAGCACAGTTCACCATGGAATAGTCTGCACACACACACACAGACACACACACACACACACACACACACACACACACACACACACACACACACACACATGCGCGTGCCTTGTTCTTGGCCCATTTCTCCCCACCTTCCATCTGCTGTGTGTTGTGTAGCAGCCCAACAACAACAGAAGTATGGGCTGTATACTGTAGGTTTGATAGTACTGTATGTGCTAGCAGTGGTGTTTCCCTTATCGTTTTCATCACCATATCCTTATTTAATTTCCAGAATACAGGAATGACAGAATGTAGCCAAATGCAACAATGACAAGATACATAGTTACAATGTTGAACTGAAATGCTGGAAATGACTAAATATACCCAAACAGAGCAGTGACTTACTTTAATTGTTAAGTATTACTCAAGCTCATTCCAATAAGCCGTGGCACTGGCTGCCTTACCCCCCATTTTGTTTGCAAAAAGAAGCTTAAAGGTAATAGAGGCAACTTTTAGCCAAGAATAAAAACAGATATTTTTTGCCCTTTTCCCCTCTGTGTTGCTTCTACTTTGATTCAGCTGTTTCCCGGCAGACAGACACCTGCCTCGCCCCGCAGACGGTCCAGAACTTTGTTGTCAAAAAAATATCATGACATCATGACAAAACATTTGTTGGGCTCAGGAATTTGGGGAAGGGGGGGTTGGGTGGGGGTGAGGCAGCATTTTAGCCATCACAGAACAGCAGTCTCCTTCATAATGAGCCAATACAGTAGCCTGACTTCAGTCTGAATTGTCATTCCGTTTTCACTTCATTTATTCAGACTGAAGTTCCTCTCTACTACAGCAGTTTCTGGGATGGGCGTGTTCAAAGCAGCAGTCTTCACTGTGATTGGTTCATACCAACCCATATCAATATTGGGAAAGGCAGACGACGTTGTTGTCATTATTATGCTAATGCGTTAGCATTAGCATAATAATGGCGCTGCTAACTAAACAAACAGCCGACGAGCGTTACTAGCATGTGAACAAAAGCAGTAAAATATGTCGGATGATGATGTTTATAAAACCTAAAGCCTGACGCTTCTTTAAAGAATAATAAAGTGAAACAAAGTGAGTGACAGGGCTGTTGGCCAATCAGGTGCTTGGCATGGATTTCCAACCGACAAACGGCCCCAAAGGCGACGAGGCCAGTCCTTGAATCACAAAGAAAAAATAAGGTAGTATTTTTAAGGTGCTGATTCAGGGCTGAGCCAGGCTACCAATACAGGGGAGGTGAGGTGGAGTTGGATTCTCTTTACAAACAGTGTTTGTACACACTCTATGTTATGTTTGTACAGCCTCTATTGCCTTTAAAGTTTCTCTTTCAGTTGTCTGTCCTCCTCTGCTACTATAACTAGCCTCGACTGTGGCTCAAGAGGTAGAGCAGGTCGACCCACGGGTGGCGGTTCGAATCCCGCATCCTCCTCCCTCCTATCTACGTCGAGGTGTCCTTGGGCAAGACACTGAACCACTAAAAATGGCTCCTGATGTGCCGGTTGTGCTTGTTGCATGTTTTTTTATTCCCTCCACAACGAATGGGTGAATGTAATGCACTATGTAAAAGTGCCTCGGATAAAGGCGCTACTACAGGCTGTAAATGCACCATTTCCCATTTTTTCATTCATACGTAACGCAGAGAAATAAGTCTGCTCTTATACCTGCAGGCTCACCTTCTGACTGAGTCACTACATTATTTTTATAATGTTCAGAGGTTGCAGTGAGCTTGGGAATGAGCTGCCATGCTTTTCAGGAGAGGGAGAGAGAGAGAGAGAGAAGAGAGAGGAGAGAGGAGAGAGAGAGAGAGAGAAGAGAGAGAGAGAGAGAGAAGAGAGAGAGAGAGAGGAGAGAGAGAGAGAGAGAGAGAGAGCAAAAGTGGAATGTAGCCTTAACATGTGAGGTCAAAAATGTATTTTCTTGGCAGTTCAACAGATCAAAATAACGGCAAGGCATCTGCTACAAAGCTAGTACATATACTATTAAACAGTCCATATCTACAACACAACAGTGCAACACGTACAGAATGGACATCATGATTAATAATGTATGGAAAATGATAATCCAGCTCTTTCTCAAATCAGTGCCGAGGCAGACTCAACCAGGGATCAAAACTGCCCTGCTTTTATTTAGAAGTGATTAGTCTTCATGCGAAATGAATTCATGATCCCAAACCTCAATAAATTATGAGTATCTGCACCAACACTCTACACTAGTGAGTGTAGAGTGATCACATTGTTTTTGCTCCCGATCCGATCCCTATCATTTGGTATGAGTTCGAGTATCTGCTGATATCTCCCATATTTCCCGATCCGATAACTTTTTTTGCTCCCGATACAATCCTAACCATTCCCGATAATTTTTCCCGATAAGATTTTGCAAATGCATTAAGAAAAAAAAAAGGACTAAAACTCAATTAAATTGTCCCAAGAAAAAGATCTTGCATGAATTCTACCAAATAGCAGAATAATATTGCAGACTAGAATAGCACTCCTCACTCAAATGTGCACTTGGGCAACTCCAAAGCGAATTCCACAACGTTTTATTTACCTGCCATAGTGTCAACCCCTTACCACTGTGTCAGATCTCTTGTTATACTGGTATATTTACCAATACTGAATGGTCTGATGAGGACAAATGAGGCCAATACTGATACTTTTCTGGTACCATACAGTATTGCCGATACCAATATTAACCGATATGACAAAAATGGGCCGAACTGATACTTTTCCGATGCCGATACTGATACTTTTCCCGATGCCGATACAGTATCGGGACATCCCTACTCTATTCCTTTGAAATCAACGCAGTAACTAATTAGCAACTACGTTAATTGTATGGAATGTGTGGATACTGTAGTTTTTTTTAAAGGGAAAATGTACATTATTAGAATAGATATCAATGAGTAAAAACAGTGATCTGGCATATACAGTAGATAGACATTGTATTTGAACACAATGTGTTTTTCTTCTTAAAATTGGTAAATACAATGCAATGAACTTGTACTTGGATACTCAATACCGAATTGATACAGATTTATTGCAAATCGATATGATGCAAAGTCAATCAATACAATATTTTCCAATTTTTGCAAGGTGACGCTTTCACTCCTGTGTCACCATCTAATGCAGTGGTTTTCAACAGTGGTCCGGGGACCACCAGTGGTGCTTGAGAGGGTTCCAGGTGGTCCCCAGCAAAGTTGTTTTAACCAAATGTAACTCTTGAGAACGTAAAAATGAAACCAAATGGACCCTTGTGGGTCCATTTGGTTTCATTTTTACACTCTCAAGAGTTAAAATATTCATCATGGGAATTAGTCCAAATCTACACAACTGGTAGATGAACGGTCATGGACAAAAGCAAAATAAATCTTTAGTTTTGGGGTCTGTGGGTCTAAAAATATCCTCAATTGGTGGTCTGTGGCTCAAATGCTGCATAAATGGTGGGCCCTGTATCAAAACGTTGAAAAAACGTTATTTTTTTTGTCTCTTATCACCATGGACATACCTATGGTCTCACGGTCATGGAGCGTAGGGACACGACCCAAGGTCGCGGATTTGAAGCGGCTGAAATGACTCTGACAGGTCCATGGCTGGCATGTATGTCCCTTCGATATAGGGTGAGAAGTTCAGTCACACTCAGATTAGAGTCCCATGTGGCCAATGTGGCTAATCCATGATGTGCCATAGTGGCCAATATGCGCTGATAAAACCACCTGCACACCAGGGGCGGATGTAACATTTCCCAATTGGGGGGGCAGGAGAAAATGGTATCGTACCATTTTTGGTTTCAGCAATTAAGCATCAATAATAACATCAGTTTGTTTGGAGTTGCAACAGACACGCAGCATGCATAAAGCTAAAGGTCTGACTCAGAGAGTTTTCTGTTTTCATTCAATGATGAAATGCCGATGGTTTAGTGGTGACACAGCTGTAGTCAGTTAGTAGCAGTAGTAGTGGTTCAAATCATTGTAAATATAAGCACTAATTTGGAATATCTTGGGTTGTTTTGCATGCCATCATGTTTGGTGGGGCAGACTGGGTATTTAGGGGGGCATTTGCCCCCCCCCCCCCATGCCCATGCCTAGATCTGCCCCTGCTGCACACACGGTCAGAGCTGCAGGGGGGAAGGGGGATAGAGGGAGCTATACTGTGTTCTTGGATTAATGTCAGATTAAGGTAATAAACAGTTGGTACGGAATCCTCCTTTATCAGACCTATTTCAGATAGATCAGTGCAGAGAGAGAGAGAGAGAGAGAGAGAGAGAGAGAGAGAAGAGAGAGAGAGAGAGAGAAGAGAGAGAGAGGAGAGAGAGAAAGTCGGGGGAAAGGACAGGCTTCAGGCCGGGTCTAGAGGGCAGGGGTGGGCACAGCCCAAGCAGTGGTCCAGGGACCACCAGTGGTCCTTGAGGGGGTTCTGGGTGGTCCCCAGCTAAATGGTGGAAAGTTGGTTGACCAATGTAAACTCTTTGAGATGTAACTCTTTGAGAGCGTAAACATGAAACCAAATGGACCCTTGCGGGTCCATTTGGTTTCATGTTTACACTCTCAAGAGTTAAAATATTCGTCATCTGAATCAGCCTAAGTCTATACACAACTAGAGAATGTAGAAGATTAATGGTTTGATCTGTATGTTTTGTTTCCTAAATCCAGCCATAGTATTGTGGACAAAAGCAAAACAAATCTTTAGTTTGGGGGGTCTGTGGGGATATGATGTCCTCAAATGGAGGTCCGTGGCTCAAATGCCGAATAAATAGTTGAAAGGTTGAAAACCACTGCTACATGTGAAAAACTTTGGAGTTGCCCACCCTACCATTCTTCCAGCCCACCATAGTAGGGATGGCTAAATCCGGCCCTGAAAGGCTTGCAATCGAAAACCGTGGGGGTGCATTCGAACCCAAGTCCACCTCACACTCGCAAGGAGCATGTGTCTGTGCTCTGAACTGCTGAACAGGTAGGCAGACAGATTGCAGACAGGTTCTTAGAGAGAGGTGACCTGTCACAGACAGAGACCGTGTCCCCTAGGGTAGTAGATACCCTCACAAAAACATGCAGTAACCCTAGGCTCTGGAGGAGGGGACTGGAACCCTATTGTGGAACTATTCCTTCCACGCACTACGTCAAACCAGGGAAACTTTCCCCGTCAGGTGAAAAGAAGGCAGCTTGGACTCCACATGCATTGATTGGAAGGAAGCATGAGGCCAGTCTGCTGCCTCCCCAGGTTGGCGGAGGGCGTGTAGAGCCCAGGATCATATTAGGAAAGCCATCTGTAACTGTAAAAGCGGGAGCGCGAATGCTTTCGGAAAGCATTTGTACATAGAGTCGGCCTCGTGAGGCCCTTTTAATGGGTTTACATTTACAGTTGTTCAGTGTAAGATTCCACAGACCAGAATGTCCTGCCTCATGCATGTTTGTTTAAATAATGAGGGGAGGTTGTCCACATTAGCGTGTGAAACGTTTGAAGAGAGAGAGAGAGAGGAGAGAGACAGAGTCCCCGGAGCAAATGCAAAACCAAACCACCACAGACGTGTATAATATGGCTTCCATTTTTAAGAGGCTGACTAACGGCACAGTTCAAATCTTTAGCCTTACAGTCAGGAATACGGATTAATTTGTTTCACACTTTTAAACTGCCAAGTGGCAAAGCGGTGGTATTGGCCGGGGTCCCTTCCCTTCCCCTCTCGTCTGGCGCTAATCCTTTAGCAGGGCTGTTGCCATGACACTGTGTGACTGTTGCCTCACTGCAAATAAGCTTCCATTAGCCAAAGTCCACAGTGCAGAGAGCACTTACACACTACATTATACCTCGAGGGGAATTCACTCAATGAAAACATGAAGACATGACACTACCATGACATATTTTATTATTTCTTTGCCACTGGTACTGGTGACCATATAGTCAGACTTGCCCCCAAAATTAGGGTTGTCCCGATCACGTTTTTTTTTGCTCCCGATCCGATCCCGATCATTTGAGTTCGAGTATCTGCCGATCCTGATATTTCCCGATCCGATCACTTTCATTGACAATTTTTCCCGATCAAATATTTTTTTTGCAATTTCTGGTTTCCGATACAATATTGCCGATGCCGATATGAACCGATATGACAAAAAAGGTCCGATCCGATACTTTTCCCGATATCGATACAGTATCGGGACATCCTAGTCCTAGTCACCACACTATATTTGAAGTGTCACTTACTATACCGTTAAGATATCTGGTCTACTTGTGCATGAGGCAAAAAGAAAAAAAAATGCTTATCTGTGAGCTAACTGCCAGGTTAAGGCCTGGGGGTCGTTTTTCAGCCACTGGCTGGTCAGCCGGGCATTTTTTTCCGGGGGTCCTTCCTTTTTCTGTCTTTCAGCTTCACTGCTGGGACCTTTTGTGGGGGATTTAATTTGGTAGCAGATGGCCCTTCCTCTTCCCGGCGTGGTCCTGACCTCTCGGTGGTAGACCGTGTTGTCGTCTGTTTCCACAGATCCCTGACCAAAAGGTTCTCAGCAGGCCAGATGGTGTCAGCCGTGGCCAGAGAGCTTGAGTCATCTATACACCCATAGAGCAGGGGTTTTCAACCTTTTTGATACCAGGGCCCACTATTTATTTAGTATTTGAGCCACGGACCATCATTTGATGACATTTTAGCCCCCACAGACCCCAAAACTACAAGATTTCTTTTGCTTTTGTCCACAATACCACCATAACTCCACCGTAACAAATCGAGTATGTATGTTTGACTGTTTTGTTTCCCCAAATCCAGCCTGCTGGATTTGGGGAAACAAAACAGTCAAACATACAGATCAAAATGATCACGAATCTTCTAGTTGTGTAGACTTGGGCTAATTCAGATGGTGAATATTTTTAACTCTTGAGAGTGTAAAAATGAAACCAAATGGACCCGCAAGGGTCCATTTGGTTTCATTTTTACGTTACATCTGGTTAAACAATTTAGCTGGGAACCACCTGGAACCCTCTCAAGGACCACTGGTGGTCCCCAGACCACCTGTTGAAAACCCCTGTCATAGAGGAATCAGAGCTACATGGTCTGAAACTGAGCGAACACTGTTGACACTATGAGAAAAATATGTTTGTGGACTAGCTTTTTTTTCACAGATGAACACAAAGCTGTGGTCACTAAAAGATATCCATACTACTGTATAATTAAGGAAATGACTGTCTGTCTGAATATCTGAAACCACCGTAACTCCACCGTAACAAATCGCTCTGACTTTTCACACGGCAGTGACCAAAATATTAGTCTCATATTAATATTAAATATTAATATGAGATTAACAAACCCCTTTTTTCAAATTAACAAATTGTTGGTCAACACTTATTCCGCCGGCACTTTTTCATTTTTTTTTAGGTAGTGCCAGCGATTTTCATGTAAAAGCCATATTTCATATTTCAGTCCATGTTTCCAGTCGGTAGTCTGAACCATTTTTTAGCCATGTTTTTGGTAGTGAAAGTGTTAAATATCGCTATAATACTGTACAGTCAATAAGATACAGTATGCTGTGTTTACAGTACCAGTACAGTTAAGTCCTCCGTGTACAATAGCTGTTGACACTGTTGAAAGCATCTTGTTATACTGTATCTCTCGTTCATTTGCGGCTGTTTGTACAACAGACATATTTGCAGAGTTGATCTAGGGATGATGATGAGTCTCCCCTGCTGTTTGGACAGTTCAACCACCGCTGATGGATGAGGACTGGGCTTCTAATAACTGTGTGTGTGTGTGTGTGTGGTGTGTGTGTGTGTGTGTGTGTGTGTGGGTGTGTGTGTGTGTGTGTGTGTGTGTTGTGCGTGTGCGTTGCGTGTGTGTGTGTCCTGTGTGATGACAATAAGTATCCTGGAGGAGGATCTGTTCGGTAAACACTAGACTGTTTACTTTGCTGCCCATCAGCCAAAACTCACACCAGGGGCGGATCTATCTAGGCATGGGCATGGGGGGAGGGGCAATGCCCCCGTAAATGCCCAGACTGCCCCACCAAACACGATGGCATGCAAAACCCAACCCAACGGGACGGCTCGTATCACGCGGAAATGTAGATTTCATTATTTAATCCAACTATTAGTCCGTGCGCATCGTCTGATGATCATCCCGTTGCTGACTTTCATTTGGGACAGAATTGGGGACAACTTTTTTTTCTCCGTCCCATTGACATCCATTCAATCCAATGCATTCAAACGGCTCTCCTCCGGTTTGCCCCCTCAATGTCGCTGGCGCATGGGTTAAGCAGCCAGGGCTACACAGCTCTTCCTGACTTGTGAGCCGGATGTTTTGGGGCAGATCGCCAGATGATCGATTAGGCAAGACAACAGACACAGCATAACAGAAACAGCACATCCTGTTTAGGAGATCTGAGCTTCAAAATAAGGGCTTTTTTACCGATCGAACTGGTTTGAGCCGCAGCAGTGGAGAGGAAACAAAGAAGATCCGATCGCGGTAAATGAGTTAAGCAATTCTGACATTTAAATATTATCTAACTCTTGAGAGTGTGAAACGAAACGGGTCCATTTGGTTTCATTTTACGATCTCAGGAGTTACAGACCTATAAGGGTCCTTTTGGTTACCAACTGTCCATCATTTAGCCTGGGGACCACCTGGAATCCTCTGGTGGTCCCTGGAACACCTGTCGAAAACCCCCTGATCAACACCCTTCATATCTGCATTTGAGCCATGTGTGGACCACAATCCCATGCTGTATCAATTGTTCTACAAAGTAACGCAACATGTTTAACACTTTAGCTGCTTTATAGCCTAATAATCAGGCCGTTGATACACAGTGAATGAATGAATTACCGTAATTTCCGGACTATAAGCCGCTACTTTTTTCACATGCTTTTGACCCTGCGGGTTATACAACGGTGCGGCCAATCTATGGATTTTTACAGGTAACAGGGGGTTTTCAACAGGTGGTCCCATAGGGTTCCAGGTGGTCCCCAGACTAAATGATGGAAAGTTGGTTAACCAGATGTAACTCTTAGAGAGCGTAAAAATGAAACCAAATGGACCCGCAAGGGTCCATTTGGTTTCATGTTTACACTCTCAAGAGTTATGATATTCACCATCTAAATTAGCTCCACTTAATTAATATAAGTCATAAGTCATGTTCATTTTTATGTCATTTTGATGTTTTGCCTCTTTTGTTTGCGAAAATTCACCCTGGAATTGTGAACAATACCAAAAGAAATCTTTAGTTTTGGGGTCTGTGGGGTGTAGATGTGGGTATCAATGAGGTTGAAAACCACTGCTCTAACATGAATCTTATTGCCTGGTGCGGCTTATAGTCAGGTGCGGCTTATAGTCCGGAAATTACGGTAGCTTTGGAGTGGAGCGCCAATGTGTTTTTTTTGTTGACAAAATGTGAGTACTACATACAGTAGTATAGCACTCTCTCTCTGGTGTATTCTGACCCACTGTCTGTCCTAAAAAGAACGTTGGTCCATGCACAGGACTTTGTATATGGTGAGCTTTGAGGACGAATCCATCTTTTTATACGCTGTATACAGTATATATAGATAGAATGGTGAATGGTGCGTTAGCAACTTATATATAGCATCTCATCCCGTATAGCATATATTGCATTATATAGCACCAGGTGCTTCACATAGAGAGATTTTTGATTTAGTCATAGGCTGGGTACATAAAGGGCAATAAGACAGCACTTTTGCCCTGTTGCTGTCTCGCTTTTTACGTGTTTCTTCTAAGCTGCCTCTATTTCCCACAATGCACAACCATCCAGAACGTTGTATTTGTTAACAAATCACAAAAAAAAAAAAACATTTGTCGGGCTCAGGAAAGGCAGTGCTAATTCCAGCCCTTGTATTCGCCATGCTACAGTAAACTACTTATAATGAAGTACAATAATACAATGTGTTATAAAACCAATAGACTATGTTTAGCTTTCATCGCTGGCACTCACTGAGTGAGGCGTCTGGAAATCCACTTGGCTCAGAGATCAAATAGATCAAAAGCGTGTGTGTTGTGTGTGTGTGTGTGTGTGTGTGTGTGTGTGTGTGTGTGGTGTGTGTGTGTGTGTGTGTGTGTGTGTGTGTGTTGTGTGTGTGTGTGTGCGTGTGCGTGTGTGTGTGTGTGTGCGCGCGTGCGTGCGTGCACGCTAAACATTTTTTGATGCATGTTTTTCATCAGCTAGATTGTCTCACATGAAATCATAATCATGACCTCTTTAAGCATGATTTATGACACCCCTGAGTGCCAAAAACAGAAGTCCTACAAGCTCATAGTGCGCTGCAAAGCGTTCCAAGCTTTATAGGTCTGCTATCTTTGCCTGCGTACAATGAACCTGTACTTCAATTCTCTCTTATTTTTTTCTCAATATACTGCACCTGACCGTATATTGAGGGCTGTCAAGACTGGACAAGCTAATAATAATACTCGTACAACTCCAGAGATTTTTTTTTGACTTTCCATTATCCAATAGAGTGCCATGATTTTTTTTCCCCCCACCCTAAAACATGATCATCAGGTTGTATTGTCAAAAATGCAATGTATTTGTTAAAATGTCTCTTTGATGTGGTCACTTCCACCAGTTCATTAAGTATGCTTGGTTTGCCTGTGGGTGGTGATGGGAGGAGATCCACCTGAACTGAAGCCACGCCCACAGCTTTAGTTGCATGATAAAGGGGGAGGAGTAAGGGTGATGTCACTATATTAGTGTCACTATATTAGTTATTATTATTATTATTTTTTTCCATCTGCATCTTTTGCCATCTGCTGGAAAGGAGAAAGGAGAGGCTCCAGGAAGAAACTAAATGCAAAAAAGACATTGCTGCACATAAAAAACACACCAAGCGGTCTAATGAAGTATACTGTCACCTCTTAAACACATGGAAAATAATTGCATAAGTGCAAAAGTGTGTGTGTGGTGTGGGTGTGGGTGTGGGTGTGGGTGTGTGGTGAGTTGTGTGGGTGTGTTGGTGTGTGGGTGGTGTGTTGGGTGTGTGTGTGTGCGTGTGCGTGCGTGGGTTATCTTGGCTCTATATTCCAACAGGCCAATGTATGCCTGCAGGGCTTTGTATTTGAAGTATTATAGTTTGGTTTGTAACCTCATTTAGGTCCTGTTGGTCCTGTTGCTCCGATGCAGGATATACCTGCATCAGAGCAACATTGGGTTGAGCCGAAAGCCCCTTTTTTCACCATATTGTTTCCTAAAATTCGAAGGATTTCAGAACCAAGCTGCACATGATAAACGTAGGATTATAGGCAGTTTTTTTTGTCAGGGGCGAAACAGCTGCTGCTTAACTCTGGCAGATAATTCTGGCGGTCCTTGACATGATGAAGTTGGTCCTTGACATGAAATAGTTTTAGCACCACTGATATGTTTTTTTTTCTCCATAAAACTGTCAGGGTTTAGAAGTAGATTCTTTTTTTGTAGAATCAACCTCAGGTGGTCTAAATAAATGGGTTAAAGTTTGTGTGTGTGCACACGAATGTGTGTGTGTGTGTGTGTGTGTGTGTGTGTGTGTGTGTGTGTGTGTGTGTGTGGTGTGTGTGTGTGTGTGTGTGTGTGTGTGTGTGTGTGTGTGTGTGTGTGTGTGTGTGCGTGCGTGTGCGTGTGGGCGTGTGTGTGTGAGAAGACATCCGTCCACACCGTGCTCCAGATTGAGTTTAGTTTGAACCACTTTCACAGCCTCCTTCGGAGCTGGATTTCTGCCCCCCAAAACTCCCAAGAACCTACTACTACTACTACTGATAATAATAAGGATGACACGAACATGCCAACACGTCTGTCCCTTTGTGGTCAGTTCCACACAACGTCCTTCTGTTTCACAAAAACCAGACAAACAGACTGTTCGTCGGCTACTAAAAACTAAGGATGTCCCTAAGACTATAGGGAGAGGGACAGGGTCGGATTGACCATTGGGCGTACAGGGAAGTCTCCCGGTGGGCCACGACCCGTAGGGGGCCGGTGGTATCACGGTATAAATGAAAGCACTGGTTTTCAACCTTTTTGAGCCACGGAGGACCACCATTTGATGACATTTTAACCCCACCAGAGCCCTAAACTAAATGTATTTATTTATTTATTTTGCTTTTTGGTCCACATTTCCAGGCTGGATTTGGGAAACACACCAGTCTAACATACAGATCAAAATGAGCATTAATCTTCGACATTTTCTAAAGACTTGGGCCAATTTAGATGAATATTTTAACTCTTGAGAGTGTTTACGCTCTCAAAGAGTTACATCTGGTTAACCGACTATACCAGTTAGAATAGGTCCATCACAGACGCTGGTTGTGGTGGGTCCGGTCTAGCCAAATCACGCTAAAAATGACTGGGCGATTTTTTTCGCCCAGTACAACACCACTGCAAAGTAGAAGAAAGCTTTTTGATACATTGTAGTCATGAAAAATAATCTTCCCATTACATTTTTCTTTTTCCCATTTGACGCCAGGTGTTGCGTTATTTGACATATTGATGTACCCACTTCAATAAACCCTCTCTGTACTCGGCGAACTGTTACATGGTTCATTGGGGCCATCTCTGTATCTGCTCACGACTTCCTTACAGACAACACCCTCTATAGAAGTATCTTCTGTCACTGTGTTGGTGTAAGAGGTCACACATATAGACAGCGTTCGGAAGTAATAGGCCCTTCCACAAATAGAGCTCCTTGTGTCCGCACAAAAGGGCCTTTTGTACGGTAATAACAGACAAGACAGTCTGTCCGGCAGATTACAACACGAAAACTATTGTTAAAACGCCTACTTTCTCTTTCCATGAGAAACCGCCACAGCCCGACTGAAGAGGAGTTTTTGAAGAGGAATAAATGTTTTTGAGATGAGAGGGTGGGAGAAAAGCACAAGATGCTGTAGAATGTATGATCCCGGGGATCAATGGGGCGCCTCACAGCTAAAAGGTCCTGGGTGCGATTCCCACTAGGTGCTGGGTAGGTACCCTCACACGTTCTCCTTGTGTCCCCGAGGGTAGGTGCTAAGGCTGTATACCGAAGCTCGGGTTTCAAACCACTCGCTCGTTAAGGATGTCACGCGAACAAACGTTAATGATCCCGAACCATTCGTATTCATTTATTTATTAACTTTTCTTCCCAACTA
>CM076971.1:53490620-53550652 GCA_039105355.1 Benthosema pterotum | reverse complement strand
CTCCCCTGTGTCCCCTAGGGTAGGTACCCTCACATGCTCTCCTCCCTGTGTCCCCTAGGGTAGGTACCCTCACATGTTCTCCCCCTCGTTCCCGTCCCCTAGGTAGTAGTAGGTACCCTCAAATGTTTTTCCCACTGTGTCCCCTAGGGTAGTTACCCTCACATGTTTCTCTCCCGTGTCCAGTAGGATAGGTAACCTCACATGTCTCCTCTTGCACCATAGGGAATTACACCACACATGTTCTCTCCAGTGTCCCATATAGGGTGGATACCCTCACCAAAAACATGCAGTAATCCTGGTCTCGTCTCTAGACTTAGATCAGTAGTTTAGAGTCCGGGATGAGTGCATGTTTGTTTGCTAAGGTTCCTATGGTACCCCAGAAGCCCCTGGGGGACCTACATTATTCTGTCCCTTCCTTCCTTGGGGCTGTGGAATGCAGCCAAGCAGTCTCTTCCAGTGTTTTGTGGGGGTTTAGGTCCATGTGAATCCTGTCCTGGGACTGACTGCGGTCGGTGTGGTATGTGGTTTCACTCTGGCCACACAGCAGATATCAGTGACAGAGCAGATAAAGAGCTCACTACAGGGGCGGATCTAGGCATGGGCATGGGGGGAGGGCAATGCCCCCCTAAATGCCCAGTCTGCGCCACCAAACATCATGGCATAACAACCAAAGATATTTCAAATTAAAGTGCGTATATTTAAAATGCTTTGAAACACTACTACTGCTACTAACTAACTAACTACAGCTGTGTCACCACTAAACCAACAGCATTTCATCATTGAAAACAGAAAACTCTCTGAGTCAGAACCTTTAGCTTTATGCATGCTGCGTGTCTGTTGCAACTTCAACAACAACTGATGTTATTATTGATGCTTAATTGCCTAATAAAAGCACTGTAACCAAAAATGGTATGGGTGCGGCTTCATCGCCCGTGTCGCTTCGCGCCACGGGCGATGAAGCCGCACCCATTACCATTTTCTCCTGCCCCCCCACCAATTGGAAAATATTACATCCGCCCCTGGCTCACTAAGGGAGTCCTCTCCTCTCTCTCTCTCTCCTCTCTCTCTCTCTCTCTCTCTCACACACACACACACACACACACACACAGCACTCACACACACACACACACACACACACACACACACACACACACACACACACACACACCACACACACACACAGGCAAACACAGCAAACAAATGACAAACTGCGGTAGTATCTCATGCCGTTGCACTCTCCCAGCAGGATATTTGCAATCTTTTCACGATTCATGAATGTACACAAGCAGCAAATCACAGGGATATCACCGTACTGGAACAAACCCCATTTAACGCTTGCAATACTTCATTTATTGTTTCAAAATCTGCATTACTTAATTCTCAAGAGGTTTTGGTTGACACCTGCCAACACCATGGAACTGTGGACAATATTTTATCCGACAACACACAAACTATTCCTTAGTTTGGGGCCTGACAGGCTAAACGTCAACAAATGAATGTTTTTTTGTATTTCTATTTTCAGAAATTTAGCGGCAACGAAAATGGAGCCCTAAGTCCCTTGTTTGTACCAAATCTGGGTTGCCCATGGTTTGTTGTGTTGTGGGAGTGGACTTGGTTGACATTAAGGTAGTATTTGGATGGTTATGTTGGTAGAGTATCGGATCTTTTGTATCAGACCCATTGCAAGGTGCTGTACTCTAACCCTAAGCCAAGTCAGTCCTGTCAAAGTAGGCAGGGTGAGGTGGGATCGAGGAGTGAGGCCAATAATGATGGTCTGTGGCTTAAAGGGTAATCCACCCATTTTCAACATTTTTTACTATGTCATTAATGTACCTTTGAGGTGTTGGGTGGTGGACATGATAAAACCTTCCCCCATTCTGTGTTCCCAAAAATGGAAGGTCTGAAGAAAAACCACTAACATGGTGAAACATCTTGATGACATCATACATCAAGATGTTTTTTCACCATGTTAAAGACGGTAATAAGTGATTTGAAATCATTGTGTAGTACCAGCCTGGTGCACTAGGGCGCCCAAGAGTAGCTACAATATGTGAACCTGCTGCTCAATCATGATTGGAGGAGAATTCACCTCCACCTGGGAACTTTTAGTAGCTCCTCTGCTAAGGTGGGGAGGGGAAACTCCATATATGGTCTGCACACCTTATAATATCACTTCCTCTACCTTTAATGGATTTTTTTTAGACGCTTCTTTTTTTGTGTGCAAATGACATTTTTTTTTTGAGCGTGTGCAATGACAATATTTTTTCAATTTTTTTCTTTTGTTCCAATTTATTTTTTTCTGAGTGTGCAAATGGAACCAATGAACCCGTCAGGGTCATTTGGTTGCATTTGCACACACTCAGGAAAAACATGAAAACGGGTGGAATTCCCCTTTAAATGAAAAAAAAAAAAAAAAAACTGCTGAGGAAGGAAAGACCTGGTTCTGTCTGCTCTGTGTCATCTGTACAGCTACTGTATAATGTATACTGTACAGCTATGCCTGGCCTACATTCTCTACATAGTTACAGCACTACTGTACAGGGACCACATGCCGTAGGCCCCAAAAACCCTCAGGGGTTTGCCTCGAGTGGCAAGAAACTCTGTCTGTTTGCTCTACTGTCGTTTCGTCAGGGTCACGGGAAAATGTTGACATTATCTTGTCCACGGTCACAGAACGTCTAAGTTTGCTTGATGTAAAGATGAGTGTTGTGATTTTGTTTTTGCTCTAAAACAGGGGTTTTCAACAGGTGGTCCGGGGACCACCAGTGGACAACCTGAGAGGGTTCCAGGTGGTCCCCAGGCTGAATGATGGAATGTTGGTTAATCAGATGTAACTCTTGAGAGTGTGAAAATGAAGCCAAAAAATAGAAAGAAGAAAGAAGAAGTTTTCGGGTTTTTGGATCTGTGAGGCTTAAATATCCGGAAATGGTGGTCCGTGGCTCAAATGCTGAATAAATGGTGGTCCCTGGTGTCAAAAAGGTTGAAAACCCCTGCTCTAAAACATGCAATAGTAATGAAGGCTGCAAACCAGTGTTGCCAACTTGGCGCATTTGTCGCTATATTTAGCGCTTTTTCAGACCCCCCTAGCGCCACAATTAGTGAAAAACTCCTGGCGGAAAATCTAGTGCTTTTTGGCTGGTGAGTTGGGGGGCAATTGATTGACAGGCGCCAGAGATAAAACCCTCGTTTTTTCACCATTTCTCCTCCTATGACAGTGGTTTTCAACCAGTGGTCCCCAGGCTAAATGATGGATAGTTGGTTAAACCAATGTAACTCTTTGAGAGCGTAAAAATGAAACCAAATGGACCCTTACGGTCCATTTGGTTTCATTTTTACGCTCTCAAGAGTTAAAATATTCATCATGTGAATTAGCCCAAGTCTACACAACTAGAGATTAGAGAATGTAGAAGATTAATGGTCATTTCATGGTCATATTCCCTTCCAGGCACGCGTCTAGCGCATTCTAGTGCATTTTGGAAGTGCCACTAGTGCATTTGGATTTTGCGGTTGGCAACACTGCTGCAAACAGCCAAAAAAAGAACACGTACATCCAATGGCCTACCGCCGAGCATGATGGTGCCATCATACTTATTGCCCTTGATTTTTGTCATACATTTACCACTGGGGTCCCACTCTCCTTCTGCAGTTTGCATTGCTGAAGGTGGACTTTATTCTATTGCAGATATTTGAGAGTCTTCACACCTTCCCCACACATCGCATCACGCCACACACACCAGGAGAATCAGGCCCGATTATTTTATCCAGCACAAACTACATTACTTAAAAAAATAAAATAGAATAAGCAGGCAGAAGTTGAACCTCACGTGACAAGATTTGGATCCTGAGTGATTGAGTGATCGTACAAATGTGTACACCCTCAGAAAAAAAAGCTCCTAAAAGTCATTTCTAGGAAACACAGAACTTTTTATCATGTCCACACAACATCTCTAAGGTATATTATTAGTGACATAGTAAAATGTTGAAAATGGGGGAAATTCCCCTTTAAAAAAATAAAAAACAGGAGAGTATGCTAATGCTTTGGGTAACAACAATCAGGACATGTCCAGCAATGACAAAGACAAGGTCCAAACATTATACACATAGATTCCAATGAACCCTCATTACAGTATAATATCATTATATTAAGAGGAACAGGGGAAAAACCCAAGATCAAGGAGTCATACATTTCAGGTTGTATGGGTGTAATTGAGGTCATAAAAAAAACAAAACGTAAAAGTCTGAATACGCATGATGAAAACTTTTTTAATTAGCTCAATGCTGTCGTCAGGAGGATTCCCATGAGGGTCCAAATCCAGGCTAGAATAGTAAACGTTACATAGCGTAGCTGCCATAGCGGTAACGTCATGCTAGGCAGCGGAAAATCCCTTTGGAACAGACAGATTTTTTCCCTCTCTAGAGGAACTACAGCCATGAGCTTATCAAGGACAGAAGAATGATCACCATGTAAACTGTCACACATCTGGGAGTGCTCCTGTGTCCTCCTTTAAGTCTGGGAGGTCTTCTTCTTTGTCACTTTTACAGAAAGAGAGGAGAAAGTTATACTACCAAACGGCATTGGACCGACATCCCTATATTAGTCTTTGGTTACCCCATTTAGGCAGTGTTGTTTTTGTCGACTAAGACTAAGTCGACTAAAGTTTTTGATACTAAGTCGACTAAGACTAGACTAACAAAAATTAATTTCAAAAGACTAATTGGGACTAAAAGATGTGTGTTTTCAAAAGACTAAGACGAAGACTAAATCATGACCTAAGACTAAAGGAAATAGGAAACATTTTTAACTTTTTTTTTTTTTTTTTTTTCGTTCTTTTTAAGTATGTGATCATATCTGCAGTATAGATTGCATACGTTTTCAGGAAAGGACTTATTACTAATGCAGTAATTTCATACAAAGAAATAAAACGAGAAATCTTTCATACTAAAAACTATAAATCTGTATAACAAACCTACAATGCATCTGTATGTAAGACTAAACTACTAAGACTAAGACTGAAAGACTAAGACTAAAAAAAGACTAAGACTAAATAAAGACTAAGACTGAGACTAAGACTAAATCAATGTTGATATTTCGTCGACTATAGACTAAGACTAAAAAAAATGAATTTCAGAAGACTAAATGGGACTAAAAGACTAAATGTGTATTACTCAAAAGACTAAGACTAAGTCAAAATATTCTCAAACAAACAACACTGCATTTAGGACTTGACATGACGCCGGATTCTACGAAATTGCAAGAAGGACCCCTTGCTATGAAAAGACTATAATGTAACTGACTGCCGAACCCCATCTGACAATAGCCTATGTTGTCCCAGGGATTCCCCCAGAAGCTAAGAATTGATTTGCATCACATTTTCACAAGCTTTCACAAGCCATATCATAGTTGAAACCCCAGGGTCTCCTGCCTGTAAACCACTCAACAAACGCTAAGTCAAAGGGATATCCCCTATCTATGAGGCTGCTATCTGCTGCTCTCAACTAGGGATTGTTTTCATCGTGAGAACATGTGCCAAAAGTTACTGCAACTTCCTTTGGCCGCATTTCTCCACATTGTGTTGTGTGTGCCTGTGTGTGCGTGTGTCGTGTGTGCGTGTGTGTGTGTGTGTGTGTGTGTGTGGTGTGTGGTGTGTGTGTGTGTGTGTGCGCGTGTGTGGCTGTGTGCGTGTGTGCGTGGGAACCAAGTGCAGTGAATGTGAACCTGTGGACTATTTTGTTGTTGTTGTTGTTGTGGCAGACTATTGGCCGTAGGACAATTAGTATGAATGTTAGACTATTGCTGTTTGTTAGACTTGTGTGTGCACAAACCACAGTGGTGTCAGTGGTTTTCAATCAGTGGTCCGGGGACCACCAGTGGTCCTTGAGAGGGTTCCAGGTGGTCCCCAGCTAAGATGGTTAACCAGGTGAAAAGTTGGTTAAGCAGATGTAACTCTTTGAGAACGTAAACATGAAACCAAATGGACCCTTGCGGGTCCATTTGGTTTCATTTTTACATTCTCAAGAGTTAACTCTATAACACCCAATGACGTACTTGACATGTAACAGTTAAAATATTCATCATGTGAATTAGCCCAAGTCAACACAACTAGAGAATGTAGAAGATTAATAGTCATTTTGATCTGTATGTTTGACTGTTTTTGTTTTCCAAATCCAGCCTTGTATAGAGATGCGCAGTGACGTCAACCGCCCCTGTTCCACTAGTGGATTCCCCATTCATTTTTCTCATAGACTTTTTGAAAATAATTTATCAAGATGATTATGCCGCGGACAAAGCCAACTCGAGTCGTGACGAATCATGATGACAAGCCTTTTCTACTTCTTCCTAATTATATGAATGAATGAATGAATGAATAATTAATTAATTAGTTTATTTAAGTGTCATGCCACCTTGTGGCCCATCCCAATGGGATTATATGACACCTTTTCAAACAGAGTACAAATATCACATGTTACATATAAACATATTTTTTTCCGGCAGTGCCGATCACATTCAATTTGAAAAAAAAAAAAAAATACAACAAAACAAAAAACATAACATAAGACGAGAACAACAACACTGCCTCTATCCTATACAGTGTCTCTTAGACCTGGCTGTATATTGATCTTTTCCTCAGATCCCATGCTTTTTCTAAATACTTTGCTAGTTTAAATGGATCTTTTTCAAATAAACATTTAAATAGTTGTGCATCATTCATATTCAGCACGTTAACAAATTTATTTTGTTAATTAATTAATTAATTTATTATATATTATATGACGATATTGTGTTGTCATGATTTGTCACGACCCGAGTTGGCTTTGGCCACGGCGCAATCGTGTTTTTATGAACCATTTTCGAAAAGTCTATGAGGAAAATGAATGATGGCCCCCCTGTTCCACTAGTGGAACAGGGGCGGTGACGTCACTGCACATCTCTATTGTGGACAAAAGCAAAATAAATCTTTAGTTTTGGGGGTCAGTGGGGCTAAAATGTCATCAAACGGTGGTCCTCCGTGGCTCAAATTCTGAATTAACAGTGGTTGAAAAACGCTGGTGTAAATGGAGCACGCTCTGACAGAACCATTCCTGTGTTGTTTTCTCCATGCAGCGGAGCGTTCTCCGAGGTGGTCCTGGCGGAGGAGAAGAGGACTCAGAAGCTGGTGGCCATCAAGTGCATCCCCAAGAAGGCCCTGGAAGGCAAGGAGACCAGCATCGAGAACGAGATCGCCGTCCTGCACAAGTAAGCCAACGCCATAGGCGTGCATACATAGACGTCAAGGGGGGTTTGAGCACCCCCTAGTGGCCCTCTCTGGACCAGCATGCCCTTTTTAAAAGAGCAAAAAGATGCTGAAAAACTCAATTTTCCGCTAGAGTGCCCTCCTGGTTACATTTGAGCACCTGCCCTTGAAACTCTCTGTGCACGCCACTGGCCAACGCTATCGGGAACGTCACAATGTGCAACACATAGACACCACACAAACGGGGTGTCTGTAAAACGACTGCTTCTCTGTAGACCACGAATGAGATAGAGTTAGCGATTTCAGACCCAATAGGAGGACGAAACACTGGGAGTTGGGATCAATGCCAGCCCTTATTGGTTATTCCGATTGGCTACTTCTCTCATTGCACACACTGGCATGATCAGTACCCCTGAAATTCATCCAGTGTAAAAATCTATGTGCGATTAAAAGTAGTTAATTTCTTTAATCGCGTTATTGTTTCTGTAATTAATTAATCTCAATTCATCAGTTAAAGTCCCAGCCCTATTTTTTTTAACACACACGCACGTGCACACGTGTGTGCAAGCTGACAGTGATTGGAAATTGATTAATATTAGCCCTACTGGAGTTAGATAAATCATAGTAGGAGACTTTAGGTACATTTATAAATCTTCTCGAGGAATGCCTTGAATTAAAAGGTCATAATAGACCACGAAGAAAAAAGGATATGTCAACACACTGCTCATGTATAATTGTAGGAAAGGATTTCCTAACTCTAGCCTTGATTGCATTTACCTTGTGTAATTATGTCGTATAGTTTCCATTAATGCAATGAATAAATAGGGTAGAATGTGATTTAGACACACAAAAGTTGATGGAGGAGGAGCCATAAGTTGCAGAGAACACCACAGAAGCAGTATCCTGCTGGAGCCCTATGCTGCTTACCGTGCATACCGTGCTTACCGTGTAACTTGGCCGCCCCGTTAGCAAGCATAACATCGATTTTCAACTCCTATTTTAGCGTAAATTACACTCTCGAGGGACAAAATGGAATTTTACGCAGGGAAACTAGCATCAGCTTTTGCTATTGAAAGAATTAGCATTAGCATTAACACATGTGCAAGCTACCACATGTACCGTACCACAGAGGGGCACGCTATGAATTTGTATGTCTGCTGTTTTTGAAAAATTGTGAAAATGTGGCGCAAATGTTTTGAATATTCTGTCACGGCGAACGTTTTTGTTTTTTTTTAACTCCATCGAAAGGCGTTGGTAGCCCGGAAGGACTATCTTCCTCTAAAGCAATGCCACTCCCCAGGCCAAAGTTGGCGTCGTAACGAGATAGTCTTTGCTCCTCTATCAGCCTACAGGTCTCTCTCTCTCCTCTCCACCCACCCTAGCCTCCCCCCAGGGGCGGATCTAGGCATGGGCATGGGGGGGGGGGGGGGGCAATGCCCCCCTAAATACCCAGTCTGCTCCCCCAAACACGATGCCATGCAAAACAACCCAAGATATTTCAAATTAAAGTGCTTCTATCTAAAATGATGTGAAACACTACTACTGCTACTAACTAACTGCAGCTGTGTCACCACTAAACCAACAGCATTTCATCATTGAAAACAGAAAACTCTCTGAGTCAGACCTTTAGCTTTATGCATGCTGCGTGTCTGTTGCAACTTCAACAACAACTGATGTTATTATTGATGCTTTACTTGTCTAATAAATGTCCTGGAACTGAAAATGGTATACCATTTTCTCTTGCCCCTCCAACATGTTCTCTTGCCCCCCCCCCCCCCCCCCCCCCCCAATGGGACATGTTACATCCGCCCCTGCCTCCCCCAGTGCTCCTCTGGTGATAGATTATACAGTATATATACTGCTGATTGGAGCGCAGATGATGTGAGAGAATTACACAAAGGCAGAGCATAGCGGCACTCTGAACATGCTACCTGCTCTCTTAACAAGTGGGGTGAATTGCATGCACACACACAGTCTATGGTCGGAAATGAATGAACTACATCGGGCGCCCCTATAAGCTATTTATAGTGCTCCTGTTGCCCTGGTTACGGTGAGACGGCGTGCACATAGCCGTCCCTGCAAAAAAAAGTGTGGAAGGTGGAATGAGATGTGCGATACGGTATAAACCGTTGTGTACGTGAACGCATTCGGCTGTTTCAAGCATTAACTAGCTTTAACTATTGAAAACTAGCAGATCTACAAGCTCGTATGCGCCACCGAGTGCGCGATACGAGCTTGTAGGTCTGCTGTTTTTGGAAAATCCTTAAAACGTAGTGCAAAATCTTTGAATATTATCTTCTGCCTGAGCAAAGGTTATTAACTCCAATCTTTGTTTCTGGTGCTGGTGCTGGTATTTTCTAGTGCTGGAAACTACAATCTAGGGCCAGAAACTAGATGTACAATCTAAAGCCAGTACAAAATGGTATAAAGCGGGTAGAGAGGTACAGACAGAGGCCAGGAGAGAGTTTAGAGTTTGTTCCAAATGGGATGAACTAGTAGTAGCCTCATGGGGGTTCCAGCCTGAATCTCTGCCCCGTTCCAGCACGCGGCGACTCGCTCTGGCCAGCAGGCAGCGCGGCTCGTATTTCATAACCTCACCAGTTAAGTGACAGAGTCGTTGTTGCTGATATACCTCATCATTAGCCAGTGCCACTCTGCCCATGCTTTTCTTTCCCTGTACACTCGATGATAAAACACATTGTTGTACTGGGACTTTTAGAAGGATCCCTGTCTAATAAGATAAACATTTCTTAAAACATTATACTTTCCCTATAAAACTACAATGAACAAATAAAAACACCAATGGCTTCTTATTTCTTTCATAAATAGAGAATATTTCACTCAACAGGAACTGCTCCTGTCGCAGGATGATGATGTCACATGTGATCTAGCTCTATGGAATATATGGATGAACATACTCTAAGAGTATTGAAGGTGTTTTTTACCTGCATGTTTTAGTTATAGAAGGCAAGTATAGTGTTTTAAGGCATATCTGTCTTATTAGGCAGGGATCCTTTTAACATGGTGAAACACATCTTGATGATGTCATCAAGATGTATTTCACCATGCTAATGATTTTTTTAGACCTTCGTTTTAGGAAACACAGAATGGGGGGGGAACTTTTTTTTTTTTTACCATGTCCACACAACATCTCTAAGGTATATTGATGACATAGTAAAATATTGAAAATGAGTGGAATTCCTCTTTAAGACACGTTCATGCACACTTGCATTTGCATGCGCATTTGTCCTTCATATCTTTTTTTGGACTTATGGAATATGGAATTCAGACATTTTCTGAAATCCTTTGGAACGTTATCGACACATGGGATATTTACTTGTCTCGATCCATACAAATTGCACCCCGGCAAAACACTAAAACCCCACCTGGCAGTTCTTTTGGTCTTTTCTCATGTGAAGTTTCTTGTTTATTTCTAGTTATTTCCAGTGATCCATTCCTCCAGGTTGTTGCCATGGATACTGCCGAGAGAATCACTGATTTCATGAGGCGTTACTTGCCGTGTGAAGGAGTTTTTTTTTTTTTTTTTTTTTGTTAATGTAGCGCAACTATTATGTAGACACCATACAGTACAGTAGCAGATCTAACTCTAACTCTAACTCTTTTTTTTGTTTGTTTTATAATGTCATGGTTAAAATTGTTGTGATGCTGTATTAACTACTTAAATGTAGCTGGGATCGCCACTCCTTGCCGATCAGTGATCAGCAATTTGCCCTAGATGCAATTTAGTGAATTTACCCTACCTGGAGAAACTGATTTTGGTGGTGGTGCATATCTTTTATATATCTTTTATAAGTATAAGCAATAATATGCTAAAATATATAAAAAAAAATACTTTTATCTTTATTTGTTTTTGGGTATTCAGACCGCCAGAAATGAGCAAAACGCTCCTTAAAATTTTATATATATATATATATATATATATATATATATATATATATATATATATATATATATATATATATATATATATATATATATATATATATATATAATATATATATATATATTAAGGCTGTTGAAAATAGTTAATAATAATGTTGATTAATCTGATTAATCAACGCAATTAACTCATGTGCACACTGACTCAAACCACTGAGCATTTTCTCATTGAGAGAAAAGGGTAGTGCACGGTTTTACGGAGACATATAGCTGTGTGTCTCCCTGTAACCAGAGCCATAGAGCAGGGGTTTTCAACAGGTGGTCCGGGGACCACCAGTGGTCCCTGAGAGGGTTCCAGGTGGTCCCCAGCTAAGTTGGTTAACCAGATGTAACTCTTGAGAACCTACAAATGAAACCAAATGGACCCTTGCGGGTCCATTTGGTTTCATTTTTACACTCAAGAGTTAAAATATTCATCATCTGAATTAGCCCCAAGTCTACACAACTAGAATATGGACAAAAGCAAAATAAATCTTTACTTTTGGGGTCTGTGGGGCTAAAATGTTCTCAAATGGTGGTCCGTGGCTCAAATGCTGAATAAATGGTGGTCCCTGGAGTCAAAAAGGTTGAAAACCCCTGCCATAGAGTATAGATGGAGGATCTGCAAGCATTGAGAGCTTGTAGATCACCTATTTTGATAAATATTTTAAAGATAAATGTTTTCTTTTCTTTCACAGATTCTGTTTCTTTTTTTAAATGTTGAAATCCTGTACAGGAAAACATGGCATATTTTGGACATAGTTCGAATGGTGATTAATCATGATTAAATTAATTTTGAAGTTGTGATTAATTTGATTAAAAATTTTAATCATTCAACAGCCCTATATATATATATATCTAATATATATATATATATATATATATATATATATATATATATATATATATATATATATATATATATATATATATATATATATATATATATATATATATATATATATATATATATATATATATATATATAATTGTATGTAGCTACTTTAACAGGATAAGTGCCAGGCCCATAACCTTAACCCAATCCATATGGGACATAAAAAAAAAACATAGCTGCCTCATTGCTGTCTCTGATTTTTTGTTTGTTTGGTGGGAAGTAGTCAATTAATTAACTAATTATTAATTGATGCATATTAATGGCACCCACATGTAAAGGGGGTTGGGAAAGCTGGTTACCCATAAAGTTAATTATTTGGAAATATTACGTTTTGTCCGCTTTTGTACGCACAAGATCGTTATCGGTCTTCACCGGATCAGAGCATCCTGATTTACAGGCTAATATGTGACAATGAAAAGAATTAAGAACCGCTCATCTTTCTAACCACTTCAGTGTCAGACAATGCTGTCGCGCAAAAACCCACCGAAAGCACCAGAACGTAAAGGAGACGAGGCCGTACTGCAGTAACTCTTGTTTGGCAACTCAACGGATGGTATGAAAGAAAACGAACGGAGCGCGCAGCGCTAACAACACTGTATATTAATAGTGTTTGTTATAGCAGGTGTAAATATAGTCAAAGTGTACATAATCAAGCTATCCCCTCAGTGTAGTGCCGGTAAAAATAGAGATAACATGCTCTGTGCTCGCATGCAGCACGCTGAGACTGCATGTCAGTGTAGTGTGATTATAGACCGTTTAGGAACATTAGGAAACGTTTTTTTTTTTTTTTTTTTTTTTTTTTTTTTTTTTTTCGGCTCGGTCGTTTTAAAGGGGCTCCACCGCGGATTTTACATTTTTCAATATTTTTGTGTTTTTACCATCCCGAGTGTATTTTCTCACCCCATGAACTTGTTTTTTAAACAGTTATATTGAGATATCTGTGTGTGTCTCAATAGGGACGCATGAATGAGCACTCTCAGATTCTTCTGTTTAGTGATGGCACTAAAAATGCTATTTTTAATAGTCCCTCCCCCTTTAACTTTGCCACACCCTTTAAGTCATTGGTATGCATGGGATCCACACGCCCCAGAACCGGAATGTTTGAGTTAAAAACATTCGCTGTGACAAAAATATTTAAAGATTTGCACCACATTTTCAAGACGTTTTAAAAAAAAAGATAGCAGACCGGGTGGCACGCTATGAGCTTGTAGATCTGCTATTTTTCAGTGTCGGCATCGGCTATTCAAAAACACTCGCTCTACAAAAAGGGCAGCAAAGACATATCTTAAAACAGATGAATGTGAATGAGATGAAAGCGATGAGACTAAACAACAGCAAAACATGAGCTCCCTGTCCAACTACAACAGGCTAGATTACATCAAACGCTCTGATCACTGCTGGTGCACATATTTCGGGAGCATATACTTGGCAACGAAGATAGCTGATCCGGGGATTGAAATCAAAAGCAGAATAAACAAGGCCAGACATTAGGGTTTTACTGTACTATTGCTGTCCAACAAATCATGTGCAACAACCCAGCTTTGGCATTCAGTCAATTAAAGGTTCCTCCAAAATAAAATCAGAGTATTCAACTCTAGTAGTCCGGTCTCGAGTCAACATAGCGGTTTCATTTACCGAGTCATAATTTGACTCAGTATCGAACTCTTCCTCGATCAAGTCCCCTGACGTTATAAGAGAACTTTCTGGTGCTTATAGGTAGCTATCTTGTTAAGTACCAGGGTGGTTCCCTGGTATTTAACTGGGGACTCTGTCCCTATAGACTCCCTAGGCACATTGAGTGTACAGTGGCAAGCTGGCAGGGTCACATGCACAAACGTAAACCATGCCTGCAATGTTGGCACTGTGACTCATGTGGGCTATCATGTGCCATCATGTCTTATCAGTGGACCATGTGCTCACTGACACAGAGGATCAGGGAGGGTCTGGACTACAGCCAACAGAGATCTGTGCAGGCACTGGGCTTGAAGTAGTTTTTACATCTATTCACATTGACTTTTCATTTACAAGTACCGCCGCGAGGTATTGTTTTGACTATCTGCTATTTTGGAAAAAAAAGTGAAAATGTGGCACAAAATCTTAGTCACAGCAAACATTTTTAACTCAAATATTTTTACTTCTGGGGGTTGCTGGAGCTACATTTTTTCACATAATATGTGAAAATCACATAATACATAATATGCCAAAATCATCTGTATTTGACCGCCGACACATCATTATGTGTCTGTCGGCGGTCAAACACAGATGATTTTGGCGTCCTTGACATGAAATATCGAGGGCCAAAACATCTGTACTTGTACTGGAATCAGTGAGTATTCTGGACTTTTACTTGTAGTGTCTACTTTGCAGTGTTGATACTTACTTAGTACTTCAACAGACAAACAAAAGAGTACATTTTCCAGTCCTGGCTGCATGCCATTATGCAGGGCTGTACCCTCTAGTCTAGTCTACTACAAAGTGTAAACACTGTCATGTTTACAGACATGAGAACCATGGGGGAAGTACATCTATTATCTGCATTGTTACACTTATCTATGTGCTTTTACGTTACTTACTATACTACTTAACTTAGCTTTTCCATTTTTTAAATATTCATAGTAAAACTTCATTTTACTCTATTTACTCTATATTTACAATAATTTGAATTTTTACTATACAATAATTGGAAACCAAGCATAGTTACAAGTTGCTATGCAACTTATTTTATACAGAGATGTGCTGCTAATATTGAAAAGTTTGGAAACATCCAACTACTTTTTATTTTGGTGTGGCTGCAAGTTCACTTTGATTTCACTAAAAAATATCGTGCACATTTGTGTGTGTGTGTGCGTGCCTGTGTTTCTAATTTGTTTTAAAATGTGACCACAGAAGGCGTGAGGCTTTGAGCCCACTTGTCTCTCTTTATCATGTCCGTGTGGGAGCGTAGCGGAACTATTTTCAGTCCGTTTCCCGGCCGAGGCATTTCCTGCTTTGTTGTATCTATTGTTGTTTTAATAAACCACCCAAGGAGGAACTTGGCGGCGTGTTTTAGACTGATACTGATACACTGTACTGGCCCATACAGCGCGATCACATCGCATCCGCCTCCGTCTAAAAATGTTGACACACGGACGTGTGGGATCGAACAAACGCAGTCCCCCATTTGACTGCCGTTGTTTTCACAGGCGCTTTGAAGATCCAACGCTAGCCGCGACCGTCACTCCTTTTCATGAAAATCTGCCTTAACGTAGTGTGAAAAGATATGTTACAACCCTGTCAACAACTGCAGCAGCGGGCACTAGGAGATAACAGGCGGGTGGGCGGCTGTGGCTCCGGAGGTAGAGCTGGTCGGCCAATGATCCAGTGGTCGGCGGTTCGATTCCCGGCTCCTCCTGTCTACATGTCGAAGTGTCCTTGGGCAAGACACTGAACCCCACCTTGCCTCCAATGGTTGCCACTGCTGGTGTGTGAATGTGGGAAGTGGGGACGTTGGCGTTGACTGTTCGCCGCTCTACTTCCCAACGTATGAATGAATGGACCATTGTAAGCGCTTTGAGTATACACATAGAAAAGCGCTAGAAAAATGCAATCCATTATTATTATTAACAGGCGCTGCCATTGCCCCTCATAGACTTTGCATTGCGCCTTAATTTCCCAGAAGCCCATGAGACCCTAACATCAGCCCTTGTACAAGGTTTCTTTGACTATGACCGCACCTCCTGGTGCCACAGCACCTCAAAGACCCTGAAAAAAAAAAAACCCTGGCAAAGACCTCCCAATACAAACTGGTCAGGCTGTTACTTGGCCTCACTCCCCGAACCCACCTCACCCCTGCTGACTTTGACAGACCAGGGCTTAGGGTTGAAGACAGTACAACATTTTGCAATGGGTCTCTGGACCACAAGATTCGATACACTACCCAAATACCCATGTACCTGTAGACGAAACTCCACTCCCACAACACCAGAGGGAGTTCAACAAACCATGTGCAAACCCAGATTTGGCACAGACTGTAAAAATAGGTTTCCCCCCTCCCGCTTCCTTGTATATTCCTCTTTTCCCTTTATTCCCTTGAATATTTGTACATATCTAAATGTCTGATGAAATGAACAAGGGTGGCTATACCATTGTAAACAAGTGTATTCTTAACTGGTTTGTCCATTTACAGTTATCAGTCTTGTCTTGTATTGAGTCGAGCTTGAATTATACTGTAAATCTACAAGCTGCTAAGACAAATTTCAATCAATTCAAAAAACTTCCTTTACAGGATATTTCATTAGTTGTTTGCTATCACTATGTTTAACTATCTCTCTCTCTCTCTCTCTCTCTCTCTCTCTCTCTCTCTCTCTCTCTCTCTCTCTCTCTCTCTCTCTCTCTCTCTCTCTCTCTCTCTCTCTCTCTCTCTCTCTCTCTCTTCTCTCTCTCTCTCTCTCTCTCTCTCTCTCTCTCTCTCCAGGATCAAACATGCCAACATTGTGTCCCTGGAGGACATCTTTGAAAGTAAATCTCACCTCTACCTTATCATGCAGCTGTGAGTACTGTACTGTATGTGTTTATATGTGTCTATACCCGTGCGTGTGTGTGCGTGTGTGCGTGTGTGTGTGTGTGTGTGTGTGTGTGTGTGTGCGCGCGTGCACGCGTGTGTGTGTGTGTGGTGTAGTAAAGTACTGTATGTGTTTACATATACTGTATGCATTTATATCTGTACACGTTCATATCTGAGTACTGTACTGTACGCAGATGTGCGCAGCGCACACACACGCACACACACACACACACACACACACACACACACACACACACACACACACACACACACACACACACACACACACAAAGAGATACCTATATACCGCCTCATTATCTTAAAGGTCCAGTGACACATTAGTGGTATAAGATGTAAATGAAGTGTTTGTCACGAGGGAGAAAGCTTTATGGTCACAGAGGACAGTAAAACTGCAGGATTTAGGACCAGTGAGATTATTTTATGGTGCATATTATCAAATTGGTTAGGAAAGAGAAAAATCTATATGAACCATTTATCACTGGCAGGGGCGGATGTAACATTTCCCAATTAGGGGGGGCAGGAGAAAATGGTATGGGCGGCTTCGCCTGTACCCATACCATTTTCAGTTACAGGACTTTTATTAGTCAAGTAAAGCATCAATAATAACATCAGTTGTTGTTGAAGTTGCAACAGACACGCAGCATGCATAAAGCTAAAGGTCTGACTCAGAGAGTTTTCTGTTTTCAATGATGAAATGCTGTTGGTTTAGTGGTGACACAGCTGTAGTTAGTTAGTAGCAGTAGTAGTGTTTCAAATACTTTTAAATATAAGAACTGAAACGAAGTGGTTAAAACACTTCAAGGAAAACAGAGTTCCTCAGGGATTCTTTATACATCTGGCGTTCAGACTGCAGATAAGAGTTTTGGTCCGAAATTGGCTGCCGTAAATTGCTGACATTGTTTGTGTTGGAACACAACTGCAACAACACAAAAAGGCTGGTCAAAACAAGAACATTTAAGGCCTGCTTTAAAAGAATAGCCGATCATAAGGTTGTCCAACAAATTGTATTTGTGTTGTTGATCCCTTTCTAAAATATTAGCACATCCTCCTCACCCCCTCTATGACAGGAACTGTCTTTTGTTGTGTCCATATCATTACGCCCCAAAAGTAGTTCCATGTGATAGACAGGGACGGGGTCAAAAACAAACAAAAGATGTGATAATATTTTGGAAATAATTCAACAAGACAAGTAGTTCTGGCCATTTTGTGGGCCATGCAGTAAAAGTAAATGAATCCACAAAACTAACGCAATTTGTATTGTTTTAAATATTAGGGCGTAGTGATATGGACACAAAATACATAGTTCCCTGTGATATAGGGGTAAAAAAATGAACAAAGGATGTGCTAATATTTTAGATCAACATTTAGGTCAACAATACAAAATACATTTAGTTTTTTTGGATTCATTTACTTGTGACCAGTGACCCCCCAAAAACGACCGTAACTACTTCATATTTCACCAAGTCCAGAGCAGAACTCCCACCATGGGACTCTGGAAATCAATTAATACAGTTGACACCACTATATTAATGGCAAGTATTTCATACAGCTTAACTTAAAAAAAAAATCGGACTATCCCTTTAATTCACAAGAGGTCTACACAACTACAGAATGTACTGTAGATTAATTGTTATTTTGATCATTTGCCTGTTCTCCATGGACCACCGGCTGACTGGGATGGTTGGTAAATTCACCTCGCCCCTCCCTGCTGCCTGAATGGTGCCAACAAAATCAATACAGCGTGGGAACTGCTGACAAAATCTTAACGCAATGACAACAGAATTGACTCCACTCAGCCGTATACACGGGCTGTAAGTGGTTAAGTGGTGTAGTCCTTTGCGCTGGGGCTTTGTCACCGAGGAACAGAATGGGAGAGGATTAGGACTATAGCCATTGATTATTTTATGGGGTGCATTATCTAATTGGGGGAAAAATCAATATCGGAGAGCCATTTTTAGATTCCATTCATTACATTGGCAGGGCAGTCATTCCAGTCAGAGCGCGTTTTGGACACCTCTGGGGGCGTTAGTTAATTAAATTCAATCCGGATCATTGATCACTAATTAAGGTCACATCATGCCGCCGGCCATTCTAAACTTAGTTTATGGAACTAGATCTGTACACGGTAGAGCGCCAACCTGCGCATTGCATTCATGCCATGGCTTTAATAATGCATTTTGCATGCTTTTAACGCATGTTTTAATGCATGCAGTTTCATCATTGCATGTATCTTTCTATTAAGGGACGTTCATTTTTGAAGGAAAATTACTTTTTTGTTGTTTGCCTAGGACAGGGGTTTTCAACCTTTTTGACACCAGGGACCATTTATTCAGCATTTGAGCCCACAGACCACAATTTGATGACATTTTAGCCCCAAAGACCTAAAACTAAAGAATTCTTTTGGTTTTGTCCATAATTCCAGGCTGGATTTTGCAAACAAAACAGTGTAGACTTCTTAATTAAATAGTGCTAATTCAGATGATGAATATTTTAACTCTTGAGAGTGTGATGAAACCAAATGGACCTGCAAGGGTCTCATTTGGTTTCATTTTTACATTCTCAAGAGTTACATCTGGTTAACCAACTTTCCATCATTTAGCCTGGGGACTACCTGGAACGCTCTCAAGGACCACTGCTGGTCCCCGGACCACTGGTTGAAAACCCCCGGCCTAGGACGTCCTCGTAAAAACAGTGCCTATGTGTTGTAACACAGTCCAGCGGCTTGGACCCTTGACTTGTACCCATTTCTTCTAGTTTTGACATCCCTGATATAAATCATTTTTGACAAGTCTCTGAGTAAAATGAATGGGGAGTTCATTTTTGTTCTGCGGGTGAGTCGACGTCATGAAAGAGGTGGCTGTATAAGGTGTGAAATGTGTGCTAATAGACCTGGCCGAAAAAACTGCCCTCTCCTGTGTCCAACCCATGGTTGGACACTTTCCTGCAGGCGGATCTAGGCATAGCATGGGGGGGCAATGCCCCCCTAAATGCCCAGTCTGCCTCACCAAACACGATGGCATGCAAAACAACCCAAGATAAAAGTAAAAGTATTTGAAACACTACTGAAAATGGTATGGGGGCGGCTTCATCGCCCCCATACCCCATACCATCGGCTTTATATGGGGCAGCTTCATCGGCCGTGGCGTGAAGCGCCACGGCCATGGTAAGGGGGCACTGAAGAACTGCCCCCTTACCATTTTCTTCCACTCCTATACTATACTGCTTCTAACTAACTACAATCGTCCACTAAACCAACAGCATTTCATCATTGAAAACAAAAAACTCTCTGAGTCAGACCTTTAGCTTTACTTCAACCACAACTGATGTTATTATTGATGCCTTACTTGCCTAATAAAAGTCCTGTAACCGAAAATGGTATGGGGGAGACTTCATCTCCCCCATGCGGCTTCATCGCCCGTGGCGTGACGATGAAGCCGCACCCATACCATTTTCTGCTGCCCCCCCAATTGGGAAAAAGTTACATCCGCCCCTGTCTGCCTGCGTTTCCCCTTCTTTTCAAGCCCACTTGTTCTCTCATCTCTTCCCCCTTACATTTATACCCTCATTATCTCCACTTCTTGGCACTCCCCCCGTCCTCCTCCTCGCTTTTTTCATGCTCATCTCTGCGCCTTCGCCGCCGTCGTCTCCGATGCCCGCTGGCTGCCGTGTGCTATATCTGTGGTGTGATTAAAACGTGTGACGATCACGTGCATGTGTGTGGGGGAGAGCATGTTTGTATGATTTTTTTTTTTTTTTGTGGCGGAAAAAAAGAAATAAAAGAAAAAACCCTGAGCACTTGAGTGCCTGAGCAGCAGCAATGTGTTTGCTGTCATGTTCATAGTATTGTAGTATAGATGAAGCAATGCTGCCACCTAGTGGTCTTGAAGGGTAATGGCAGGTGGACTCACTGAGAGAGTGTTGGCATACAGTAGTTGTATATACTGTAAATGTGTACAGTAGCCTATAGAAAAATCTAAATGGGGGGATTTTACTTTTTACAGCAGGGGGTTTTCAACAGGGGGTCCGGGGACCACCAGTGGTCCCTGAGAAGATTCCAGGTGGTCCCCAGGCTAAATGAAGGAGAGTTGCTTAACCAGATGTAACTTTTAATCATTTAATCTTCATCACACTGACACTTTGTTTACTGGCCTGCTCTTCTGTAACAGTTTGTCTATTATTATTCCTCTCCATTTTCTCCCGTCAAAAACAATACTTTCAGCGCTCCGTTGCTCCATTACATCCATTCTGCGGCATCCACCCATGACGGACTGTCTATATTCCGATGGCCATTGCATCATAATGTCACATCTACGCAGACTTCCAGAGGTTTATAGTAAAACAGATAAAGTAGCAGCTATTGCTAGGCCTGCTACTCTTATCATAACAACATCCTGTGTCACGAACCCAGAAGGTTACTGGCGGTGTAGTGCAGTGACCACCAGAGGTCGCCAAAGCACAAAAAGAGTTAACTATGAGAGTGTACAAATGAACACTGAGTTAAAAAATAGTATGAGGGCCATACCATTTTCACAGTAGATACTGTAACTATGTATTTTGGCATGGTTATAACTTACATATAACACAAAATCTATCCTATATTTTATATATTTTATTTGGTTCTTTGACCCAGAAGATTTAGCCTATATCTTGTACAGGACTTATACTGTATTAGGGCAAGAAAGCATCAATAATTATTTTCATTTGTCATTTTAAATATAAGCACTTTAATTTTAGACAGTGGGTTGTTTTGGTCCAACCCCCCCCCCCCCCCCCCCCCCCCCCCCTCTCCCCATGCCTAGATCTGGCCCTGTGTGGTATTATAACCAGTGTTGCCAACTCGGATTTGGATTTTGGCAGTTGGCAACACTGATTCTAACTCCTGCATTGTCCTGCTGTGTGGTCGCCTGGCAGGGTGTCTGGAGGGGAGCTGTTCGACCGCATCATAGAGAAGGGATTCTACACGGAGAAGGACGCCAGCAAACTCATCCAGCAGATCCTGGACGCCGTCAAGTACCTTCACGACATGGGCATCGTCCACCGAGACCTCAAGGTCGGTTCCTCCACGACCCCAAAACTAAAGATTTCTTTTGCTTTTGTCCACAATATACCAGGCTGGATTTGGGAAACAAAACAGGCAAAACATACAGATCAAAACAACGTTAATCTGCTACATTCTCTAGTTGTGTGTAGACTTGGGGCTAATTAAGATGATGAATATTTTAACTCTTGAGAGTGTAAAAATGAAACCAAATGGACCCGCAAGGGTCCATTTGGTTTCATTTTTACGTTCTCAAGAGTTACATCTGGTTAACGAACTTACTATACCTTAGAGGTGCTGGGTGGACGTGATAAAATGTTTCCCCATTCTGTGTTTTCTAGAAATGGAGGTCTGAGGAAAATCATTAACATGGTGAAACATCTTGATGACATCATCAAGATGTATTTTCACCATGTTAATGGATTTCTTTAGACGCTTCTTTTTTCTGAGAGCGTACAAACGGAACCAATTTGGTTGCATTTGTACGCTCTCAGAGAAAAAAATGTTGAAAATGGGTGTAATTCCCCTTTAAATCCCTTTATTTTAGATAATTTTGTAGTAATAGTCCAACATAAACATTAAAGACTTTTTAGTCTTCAAAACAGTCTTTAAAATCTAATTGAAAACAATGTATTTCGACAAACAGCTTGTCCCTATTCAGGCTGCATCGAGTGCTCAGTTTCTGACCCTTCAATGTCGCAACTCTGACACTAGATGGCACTGGTCACACACACACACACACCTCCTCCTCTACAGGAAGACAATGTCCCTTTGATCTCTGTTCACTTTGAGTCCTACTTGTATGTGTATCAGGGGTTGACACTAAGGTCTTGGAGGCACTTGCCCATCGGGCAAGTGCAAGTCAGGTTCTACTTGCCCTCAGCTCATGGTCACTTGCCCCCCAAAAATATATTGTAAACTTTGCAGATGTAACTCTTGAGAACGTAAAAATGAAACCAAATGGACCCTTGCGGGTCCATTTGGTTTCATTTTTACACTCTCAAGAGTTAAAATTCATCATCTTAATTATCCCAGGTCTACACAACTAGAGAATGTAGAAGATTAATGGTCATTTTGATGTGTATGTTAATTTGCCTGTTTTGTTTCCCAAATCCAGCCTGGAATTGTGGATAGCTAGAAAGCAGGGAAAGACACAGAGGCAGAGTGCAATGACTGCCTTCAAGACAAATATATCTTGTGTTGTGTTATAGCGCACTAAGTTGCACACTTGCCCGATCGGGCAACCAGGTAGCAGTCTTCACTTGCCCCACATTTTTTTTTACTTGCCCCGGGAAAGCGGGCAAGTGTTAGTGTCAAGCCCTGTGTATATTACCGGTATGTCTCCTCCTGCCACCCACAGCCTGAGAACCTGCTGTACTATAGCATGGACGAAGACTCCAAGATCATGATCAGTGACTTCGGCCTGTCCAAGATCGAGGGCTCTGACAGCGTCATGTCGACAGCCTGCGGAACGCCTGGATATGTTGGTGAGCACGTAACACACGCACACACACACATAATCACACCGAAAAGCTGTAGCATGTGAAAGCTGTAGCTGTAGTTATTGAATGGTCATATCGGTTATTTTATCTTCTACTCAGGCTCATGTGAACACCCCAGGCAATTTATAAGTTACTCCATACCATGCTTTTTTCACTCACTGTTTTCATTTATTTTTTTTTTAAATATTGTTTTATTCGTTTGGACACAGCCGGCGTGGTGCCACGGCTGCTAAATTTTAATTAAATTAAAATAAATAATATAAATAATATCTCTCTCATCAGCCCCTGAAGTCCTGGCCCAGAAACCCTACAGCAAGGCAGTAGACTGCTGGTCCATCGGAGTCATCGCCTACATACTGTGAGTTGACACTACTGTCGGTTAACAGCTCATTTGACCGCTAATGCAGCATGTTTCCCCATGGCCAAGGATCCCATAGCTGCGAGAGACGCATCCCGTTCCAGCACCACCCTATGGGATCTTTTCAGACACTTAAACCATCATCTTCCTGTCTGCTCTTTTTTAAGAAGTGTGGATGCATTGATTTTACTATTATGTGTGTGTGCATGGTGTTGACACCTGTTCTTCTTCTTCTTCTTCTTCTTCTCTCTCTAAGGCTGTGTGGATATCCTCCATTTTATGATGAGAATGATGCCAAGCTGTTTGAGCAAATTCTAAAGGCAGAGTATGAGTTTGACTCTCCCTACTGGGATGACATTTCTGATTCAGGTAAGGGACTTTTTGATTGATTGATTGATTGATTGATTGATTGATTGATTGATTGATTGATTGATTGATTGATTGATTGATTGATTGATTGATTGATTGATTGATTGATTAAAATGGTAGGGCAGGTGAAGTCTACTATGCCTGACCGGGCAGGTTCTCAGCCATTTTGGTTACAATTTTGTACCTTAAAAGGAATCCTGGCTAATGAGACAAATATGGATAAATACATTATACTTGCCCTCTATAAATAAAATAAAAACATTTAAAACACAGAATAAGCTCTTCAGTTTAAAAATAGTTCATGTTTTTATCCCACGGGGGACGCCATTCTACTGTGCCTGTCACATGACCTGTCACAGTGCTTGCACATTTTGCAGCACCCCATAGTGAACGTCCAGCACCCCCTACTCACGGCCATGCTTAAAAGGATCCCTGCATAATGAGATAAATATGGATAATACATTATACTTGCCCTCTATGACTATAATTGAACATTTAAAACACATACAATAAGCTCCTTAGTTTAAAAATAGTTAATGTTTTTATCCCATGGTGGCCGCCATTTTACTAGCCTGTCACATGACCTGTCACTGTGATGACATCACAGTGCATTGCTCCGCAGTAGAAGTGAATGTAATGGAATGTAAACAACTATACATTTTCTCTTCCTATGGGCCATTTTACAGTTCTTTTATTTCACCAGCGGGGGTCGCCAATCACCATTGTCATTACAAACAGAACAGTGTATATACTTTGATGTTTTACGTTTTAATCCTGTATAATCATCTAACGTTCCATACTATGTTCTATACAACAGATCTCCTGTGATGTCATCACAGTGACAGGTCATGTGACAGACTAGTAAAATGGCGGCCACCATGGGATAATAAAAACATTAACTATTTTTAAACTAAGGAGCTTATTCTATGTGTTTTAAATGTTCAATTATAGTCATAGAGGGCAAGTATAATGTATTATCCATATTTATCTCATTATGCAGGGATCCTTTTAAAAGTATGTTTGGGAGCACCTTTTGCTGCTGTCCATAGTTTCTGTGGTGCAGCAGCATGTCAAAGTGGGGCCCTTGAAATTATCTATTCAAAATGTCGGGGTCCTTGCCATGAAAAGGTTTCCCTACCATGCACTAGTTTGTAAGACTACTGGCATATTATCCATAGACAAAACACTAACATTATACAAATTAGAATGAATATTCTAATATATATATATTTCCATGGGACAAGTGACCAAGACCTGAGAGCAAGTAGAGCATGACCTGTACTTGCCCAACGGGCAAGTGCCTCTGAGACCTTAGTGTCAAACCCTGCCAATGGTTGTTTTTTTTGTTGTATTAATTATGTGCTGCTGTTTTTTTGTTTTTCCAGCTAAAGATTTCATAATCCACTTGATGGAGAAAGACCCCAGGATCCGTTATACATGTGAACAGGCTCTTCAACACCCCTGGTAATGGAACACACCCTGTTACTGTTACACTGGCATACACACACACACACACACACACACCACACACACACACACACACACACACACACACACACACACACACACACACACACACACACGGGCACGGGCACGGGCACGGGCACGGGCACGGACACAGGCATGCACACCCGCACATTCACAGGTGTTGTCTTGTGCGTCTGTGTTGTTGTTTTTACCAGGGGAGTGTGTGTGTGTGTGTGTGTGTGTGTGTGTGTGTGTGTGTGTGTGTGTGTGTGTGTGTGTGCGTGTGTGCGTATGATTGTTGGGTTTGTATTGGAAGTCTGCTTACTATACAAACCAATTACCGTATTTTCCGGACTATAAGCCGCTACTTTTTTCACATGCTTTTGACCCTGCGGCTTATACAACGGTGCGGCCAATCTATGGATTTTCCAGGTTCCAGGTGGGCTCTGCAGACTAAATGAAAGTTGGTTAACCAGATGTAACTCTTTGAGAGGGTAAAAATGAAACCAAATGGACCCTAGCGGGTCCATTTGGTTTCATGTTTACACTCTCAAGAGTTATGATAGTTATGATATTCACCATCTAAATTAGAACCACTTAATTAATAAGTCATAAGTCATGTTCATTTTGGTCTAATTTTGATGTTTTGCCTCTTTTGTTTGCGAAAATCCATCCTGGAATTGTGAACAAAACTAAAAGAAATCTTTAGTTTTGGGGTCTGTGGGGTGAAGATGTTGTTGAATTGTGAAAAAGTTGAAAACCACTGCTCTAACATGAAGCAACTGACTATAAGCCTGGTGCAGCTCATAGTCAGGTGCGGCTTATACAAGGAAAAATCAGTATTTTGCCCCAAATTTAGCTGGTGCGGCTTATATTCAGGTGCGGCTTATAGTCCAGAAATTACGGTACTGTATAACTTAAAACTCCATTTAACCATGATAACCATGATTTTCTGGTGATACTGTCCTCAGGGTTAGGGTTCCTTTGTAAAGACACACACACACACACACACACACACACACACACACACACACACACACACACACACACACACACACACACACACACACACACACACACACACACACACACGGATAAGAACGTATTGTGAATGCGTTGTGTGTGTGTGTGTTGTATTGTTCAGGATCGCAGCAGACACTGCCTTGGACAAGAACATCCATGAGTCTGTCAGTGCCCAGATCAAGAAGAACTTTGCCAAGAGCAAGTGGAGGGTAAGCTATAAAATATGTGTTTATCGAAAACATGGAACCTAGTGTGTCCAAGTTCTGCAATCGGTTTGATGAAAACAGTCGTGGAACATAATGGGACAAATCGTGGAAAATCGCGTTGATGGTTAGGATATACAGGTATCTGTACATGTGTGGGCTGTCTACCGTTGTGTCCGTGTTTCCTTTCCATACCTGAACCGTCCAAACAATTGGTCTCAAACTTTAAATGCCATTTTGAAATCACTAAAGTAAATAGGCCTAAGATTTCTGAAATTGTTGGTTGTGCAATAATAATCAAAAATCCACAATATTTGCCTTTGATATGTAGTGGAGCAGAACTCAAATGATTGACAAGTGCTCCACTAAAGTGAAAATATACCTCTGGCAAAGCCAGCAAAGATATTCCCTACTCCCTTGTTCACTAAACATTGGACTCAGTTTCCCAGAAGCCCTTGCAACCCGACGCACACGAGTAAATGTAGTCACCGGTAGTTCTGGTACCTTTCCACCCCTGTTAAACATCATTGTGTTGCGTCTGCCGCAGCAAGCGTTCAACGCCACAGCGGTGATTCGCCACATGAGACGACTCCAGCTAAACACCAGCGAGGATCCAACGCCACACACCTTCTGCTGCCAGAGGACCACCCACAACACCTAGGTAGGTACTAGTCCTGGGTAATATACCGGTATTACCGTTTATCGCGATATTGGAAATCAATACCGAGTAATATCGTTGGGTCTATAAAAAAAAATATCGAATTCCAAATATTGTCAAATACCGGCATTATACTGTATTCTATTAAAATATGAGCAATGAGACTTTTAATTGTCACTATACAAACAATTTTCATGTGACACACATGCCTAAAATAGCCCTTATTTGGGCTAGGTTTTTTGGAAATAATGTATTTCCAACTCCTTTTTTTTTTTTTTTTTTTTTTTTAGACTGCTTGAACAGAAGAGCGCTCAGTTTTTGATCCCTCAATGTCGCAACTCTGAGAACTAGGTGACTGGCGGAAAGTGTCCGACTCTGATTGCACGCCATTGCCATCTAGTGGTCAATACTGGTAATATCGAATACGAGCTAACCGCTTAGCCGTAGTCGGGTCTCTGTCCAGGGCAATAATAGTGACTAACTCCTGGGGGATCCAGAGACGTTCCAAGGCCAGAGAGTCGATGTAATCCCTCCATCTGCCTGTCCTTGGTCTGCCCCGGGGGGTCTCCTCCCAGTGGGACCTCCTCCTCTAGGGAGATGCTCGAGAGGCATCCTAACCAGATGCCTTTCCGGGTTGAAGAAACAGCAGCTCTACTCCCGAGTCTCTCCCACGTCTCACCCTTATCTCTAAAAGGAGATGCCAGCCACCTGTCGAAGAAAATGAATGTATTCACAACCTTATTCTTGTGAATACATTAACAGATTTCGTGCCGTTGAAATAGATCTACGTCTCCGGTTATCATTATGAAATATAGTTACGAGTTATCATTATGAAATATAGCGACACACACTTCCGGAAACCGGAAGTGTGTGTCGCCAACTAACTTGTCCGTCAGGAAACATGGACCGAAATATGAAATATGACTTTTAGATGAAAATCGCAGGCACTGGCCACTGGCGAAAGGAGCTGAGGATGGGCCCCGGTGCAAGAATATTTTGTAGGCCCCTATCATTCCCATAAACGAGCAACTCTTACGCATGTGCGCGCACAAACACACACTACAGCTATACTGTATACAGTAGACTAACAAACGTGCCTGGCTACACAATTATTCCATTCATTTTCATTGATCTTTATTGGCAAATGGCCATGAAACACACACACACACACACACACACACACACACACACACACACACACACACACACACACACACACACACACACACACACACACACACACACACACACACACACCATTTTCAGAACCATAACAACATGGACAGATGCCAAGCTCTATCTCTATCCTCCACCATTACTAATATCTAACAGCCTGCCCTGACCTGGGCTCAAACATGATGTCCCCAAACTATTACACTCACACATTCACATTATATCCAACACCAACAAAGCTGGTATGCACTTCCACAGTATAAGCAACAAGCATCAAGAACACAGCACATTACATGTTTTACAAAGACAGCAAACTGACCGCATTAATGAATGTGACTGTGTACTCACTCATTAGAAGGTCATTTTACGGGTAGTGGAGATGTATTTTTCAGAGAAAGACTTTTTTGTTGTCTCTGAGAAACGGTCCGGCAGGCCTACGGACTTGTTGCTATTATAAAGCTTTTTGTCTTATCGGTATGCGGTGTCATGTCGTATAATCCTCAATCTGTGCTGGGGATTCGGGGTTCATTAGGCTCTGCAACGCGGCCGCCGCGCGCGGGGACATTCATTTTCACCGACACTGTGTCCGTGCGTGGCCGCGTGGAGAACTGTCACAGGGCGGTTGTGTTGCTGAACTCGTTGGCAACTCGAGTCCAGCGTGTCGCCGCTCTGTGAGGCAGGATCTGGGGTAGCTGCTAGTGCCCGGTGCCGGTGGGGCTGCAGGTGCAGCAGCAGGAGGAGAGACACCGATGCTGATACAAACTTGTCCAATTTGGTCATTTTAGCTTAATTTACGCTTCCCGCTGCCGACTGCTCTCTTTCCATTCGCCTTTGGAACCACTTTCATGACTTTTCTTGAACATGACACTATGCTACGCCGATGCTTCAATTCAACCCACTCGCGCTTTTTTTTGTAGTTGACACTTTTTTTTGTTTTGATTTGTTTTAAGAGGAACTGACATCAGAAGACATTCACACGTGAGTGACAGCTCACAGGTACCAATTTGATTGGACAATATCATTACCCCTCCCACTGCTAGGCCCGGCCACTCTCAGGTTTAACCCCCTAACGACCAGGCCACAGGTCCATAACAGTCGCAGCCGCTGTCAGCAGCCTTTCTTTTCTTTTCCCCCCTTCCCTCTCAGTAGGCCCCCAAGAGGCCTGGGCCCTGGTGCACCGCACCGGCGGCACCGGCGTAAAATACGCGCCTGGCACTGGCTACCTCAAAAAATATGAAAAAGGGCTGGCACTGGGTGTGTTAATTGGTGGTAGGAACGCAGATCACAAATTTGAATCTTTATCTGACACTGTCTATGTCTTTTTTTCTCTCTCTCTCTCTCTCTCTCTCTCTCTCTCTCTCTCTCTCTCTCTCTCTCTCTCTCTCTCTCTCTCTCTCTCTCAGAGTCCCAGTGCGAGGGCGGCTGCGCCGCAGACGGCAGCGCAGACGCTCTACAAGCCAACAACAGCTGCACGTATCGCTGCCACCCTGCCAGCCAGGTCTGATCCTCCATCCATCCATCCTGACATCAGCCCCAAACCAACCAAACCGGCAACAACACACAACCCCCAACCACCCAACCCAACCCAACCCGACCAGCCCACCCACACCCACCCACCGACCCACCTGCAAGCGAGCAAGAAGCCCCCCACCCCACTTCTTTACAGGATGATAATGAAGGAAGGAAGCACACTACTCCCACCCACCCACCGGCCACCAAACACAGGTGGTGGTGGTGACTACTTCTTCTTCTTCTTCTTCTTTCACATTTTTTAAATTCCCGTTCTTGGGTGAGGGGTGTGGAGGACCAGTATGGGGGTCCCTGTAACACAGGGAGGTGATGGTGGTGGTGGTGGTGGTGGTGGTGTTTTTGGGGTGGGCTTCGTGTGGAGGATTCAGACATGCCCGGGCATGTCCGGGTTTTTTTGCGGTCGAAGAAGGAGAGACTGCCACGGGGTTGTGATGCATTATGGGAAAGGCAGGTCACTTCTTTGACAGACTGGACATTATAACATGGTGGTGGTTTTTTGATTGGACGGATTGATGGAGACGAGAGGAGCCGGAAATATTGATGGAGAGAGAGAGAGAGAGAGAGAAAGAGAGAACCACACGGCAAGTTATCAAGTGTATTTGCTTAAAAAGGGAGTATAGGCGAAACGTGTTTTTTATTACATTTTATTGTTTTATTATTTTTCCTCTTTGAATTTAAACGAATAATTTCAGCGACGGGGGAAGAACGTCTTTGCTGTTGGTTGAGAGGGAAATATCCCTTTCCCCAACAGATTTTTTAATGGTTTATTAAAAGGGAATTCTACCCATTTTCAACATTCTAAATATGTCATTAGTATACCTTAGAGGTGTTGGGTGGACAAGAGATATTTCACCAGGTTAATGGATTTCTTTAGACGCTTCTTTTTTTCCTGAGAGCGTACAAATGCAACCAAATGAACCCTAACGGGTTCATTTGGTTACATTTGTACGCTCTCAGAAAAAAATGTTTGAAATGGGTGGAATTCCCCTTTTTAAAGCAGTGGTTTTCAACAAGGTTGAAACGGCCCGTTTATTTATTTCAGCTTTTGAGCCACGTGGACCCCACCATTTGATGAGACCCCAAAAATAAAGAATATTTTGTTTTATTTGTCTTTTTGGTTAAATTTGTTTCTACAATTCCATGCGTTTTGTGGCAAACGTTTAGCAAAACAACAATGCCTTTCTGCATTCTCTACTAGTAGACCTTTCAGTAAGCTCCTCCCCCCAAACTGCTATGGTCCAATCACAGCTAAGAATAACACGTGATAGACAAAGCTCCCCACCAGTAGGCTAGTTTTCCTGTACGATAAAACATTGTTTTTTTTTTTTTTTTTTTTTTTTAATACATGTCACACACATATCTTTCCCCTGCACACGGCATGATTGTTGATTTGAACGTCTGGTTCCAAATAATTAACCATTATTTAATTTCCATTGGAATGAATGAGCCTGGCTGGAGAGTGTCCAACCCATGATTGGACACTGCGGAGTGGGCGGGGCTTAGCGCAAGGTCTATTGTGTAGACTTCTTGGAAAATAAAGTAATGCCAGATGTTTAAGACTATTGTAAATCTTGAGAGTGTAAAATGAAACCAAACGTACCCGCATGGGTTCATTTGGTTTCATTTCACGCTCTCAAAGAGTTAAAGACCTATAAGGGTCTATTTTTTATATTTAACATGATTTCACTGTTTTGTTTTGTTTTTGTTTTTTAATTCAATGGAGCTTCATTGGCGTGAGAAAACAAAACGTTTACATTGCCATTTGTCATTGCCATTTGACCACTGGTTGAAAACCACTAGTTTGAAGTTATACTGTGTAGCTTTTTTTTTTTTTTTTAATTAAACAAAATGTTCTATTAATCTTACGCTGGTATGTTTTCCCTCTCCAAACACTATTAAACAACTGTTTTTTTATTATTATTATTATTATTTGAGAGTGCCCCCAGATCTGCTCCACAAAGACGAGGCAAAAATGACGTTTAAAAAAACACAGTATTTTTACTGTTTAAATAAATTGTTTCTGGTGACGTGTTGTTGCATTCCAAAATATTCACGGGGCGTGAAAGCGCTTCAACGTTCCAGCGCTCCTTCTGTATAGATATACATGGTGTAATGACACGTAAGCTGCCGCCAGGTGTCGCCAAAAAAAGAAAAGACAAGTCTACTATTATGAATGTTGCACAGTATGACTTGAAGAGTGTTTCACATGTGGTGTCACACGGGGTGCATCGCGTTTGTGCCAGAGCCTTCTCGTGGGAGAGTTGCGATATTCCCGTTCACTCCTATGCGCGCCAGGTCGCTCGCGCTGCTGGAGGAGCATAGAGCCAACAGCACCCCATTCACACACACTGTTAGCAACTGGCAATCTCGCGATACCGAGCGTCTCGCGATACTGCCTGCGAGTCTGTAGGAGTATGCAGAAATGCGTTGGATTCAGATATCTAATCCAGCTTTAATGACTTTAAAACCCTTGTTCTTTAAAGGTAGGGGAAGTGATTTGAAATTCATTGTGTAGTACCAGCCTGGTGCACTAGGGGCGCCCAAGAGTAGCTACACTATGTGAACCTGCTGCTCGATCCTGATTGGAGGAGAATTCACCCTCCACCTGGGGAACTTTTATTAGCTCCTCTGCTAACGTGGGGGAGGGGGAAACTCCATATATGGTCTGCACACCTTATAATCGAGCATTTTAACAGAAAAAAAAAATGTTTTGGGTGATATCTGACAAAAGTGAAATCACTTCCCCTACCTTTAATAATAGTACAACATAAACATTACAGAGACTGTAGTCGTGACTGAACGTTACTTTAAAACAGTTGTCGTTTTGCATAGGTACCTAAAATAGCTCTTATTTGCGCCGTTCTCGTTGAAAACAATGTATTCCCAACTGCAGCTAGGACTCAGAGAGGCTCTGTATAGTCACATGACGACTGGCTGCTCCGCTCTGGTTTCTGACCCATCAATATCGTAACTCTCCTACTAGAAGGCTCTGGTTTGAGAGTAAGCCTCTTCGTTTTTTTTTTTTATATCGATAAACTTGTTGATGTGAAGGGCTTCTTTAAAATGAGGAAAACGTCTTGATGAGGGTGCGTTCTAACAGCGAGCGACATGCCTGGCAGAAATGTCCTGGAAACGTGCATTATTTTGTCTATCTATTATGTGGCAGGTGCCACCTAGAGATAGCAGGGCGAAGAGGAGTAGTGGTCGGTTGCTAACTGGCGTATTTTGAGCAATTTTCATAATTGTTGTGATAATTATGTGACCACACCATTAAAGGGGAGCTCCACCCATTTTCAACATTTTACTATGTCATTGATATACCTTCGAGGTGGTGTGTGGACATGATAAAAACGTTCCCCCATTCTACGTTCCCAAGAAATGGAGGTCTGAAGAAAACCACTAACATGGTGAAACTTCTTGATGACATCATCAAGATGTATTTTCACCACGTTAGGAGGGTTCATTTGGTTGCATTTGTACGCTCTCAGAATGTTGAAAATGGGTGGAATTCCACTTTAACAACCTATAAAAGACAAAAGGTCAAAATTTCATCATGCTTTATGTAGCATGTGATATGTCTAACTAAGGGCTTTCAATCATTGGATTGGAAACGGCCGTAGCATTTTCCCAAATGTATGACTGGTATTGCAGTTTTTATCCCAACGACTGTTTCTTGAGCAAAACTAATGCTTGAAATGTTTTCAGCATCATGAAAACCCCATAGTTGGACATCTCACATACAGCTTGATGAAATTTGGACTTTGTTTTTGCTGACTATAGGTTATTAATGGTATGATGGCAATATTATGGCAAGTATGAAAATTGCTCAACATATGTAAGTTATCATCCAGCAGTTTCTACATGCTGGGGACCCCTACTCAACATTTCTAACAAAAAAAATCCTTGGTGTGCTCAACATGTCTGGGTTTACATACTGGCAAGTGGACTAAAGTGCTTCAAAGCAGGGCCAGATTTAGCCAGCCTTACTAGGGTTAGGGCTGGAAGAATGGCAGGGTGGGCAAGGTTTTCAATATTTTTGACCCCATGGCCCACTATTTATTCAGCATTTGAGCCACGGACAACCATTTCAGGACATTTTCGCCCCACAGACCGCCAAAACTAAATATTTCTTTTGCTTTTGTCCACAGTTGCAGGCTGGATTTGGGAAACAAAACAGTCAAACCATACAGATCAAAATGACCATTAATCTACATTCTCTAGTTGTGTAGACTTGGTCTAATTCAGATGATGAATATTTTAACTCTTGAGATTGTAAAAATGTTTGCGCTCTCAAAGAGTTACATCTGGTTAACCAACTTTCCATCATTTCGCTGGGGACCACCTGGACCTCTCTCAACCACTGGTGGTCCCCGGACCACTGATGAAAACCACTGATAATACCTTTCCTTGGGAGGGCAGGATGCACGTTTAGGTGAGCTCTGCCCACCCCTGCTCCCCCTCTAGATCCGGCCCTGGAGAGTTTTATCCTCTCGCTGTTAAAACGCACTGCATGTGACGTTCCTTCAATCAATTTTATTTGATGTGATTTGACATGATACTTTTTCCCATCGTGTCAACACAGACTCCGTTCGTAGTTCATATTGAAAAGCACGCGTTTGTGCTTTTTTATTTTATTTTATTATTTTTAAGACAATCAGCAAGTTGTTCCCAGTCAGTAACTGCATGCATGTAGCGTTTATCAGTACAGTAGGGTGACCAGATCCAAGCTGTTTCGTTGGAAGTATATTTTCCTGTGTGGGACAAGTGGGTGAAATGGGTTTGAAACAGGGATAGCAAAATTATTAAAAGGAACCCTGCCTAATGAGATGAATATGGATAATACATTATACTTGCCCTCTATAACTAGAATTGAACATTTAAAACACATAGAGTAAGCTCTTCAGTTTAAAAATAGTTAATGTTTTTTATCCAGGCTACAGAGTATATAAAAAGGTATTTAAAGGGGAACTCCAACCATTTTCAACATTTTAATATGTCATTAATATACCTTAGAGATGTTGTGTGGACATGATTAAAAAAAATCTATTTCCTAAAAAAAAAAATGGAGGTCTGAAAAAAATCATTGACATGGTGAAATACTGTGCATCTGATGACATTATCAAGATGTATTTCACCATGTTAATGATTTTTCTTTCAGACCCCTTGTTCCTGAGAGGGTACAAATGCAACCAAATGGACCCGCTTGGGCCCATTCGGTTCACATTTTGTATCCTCTCAGGATTTTTTTGAAAATGGGTGGAATTCCCCTTTTAAAGGGAAACATTTATATTTGATTCTAAATTCTTGGTGGACCCCTTTTAGTACATGGCCAGCAGGAGGCACCACATGACCAGTAGAGTCTTGTTGTCATAATTCAAAAAGGAATTCAGGATTTCAACTCAAATATGGCAAAAATAACAGATCTACAAGCTACAAAACGCAACCGTTCTTGTAGATTGGCTCAGTGTGGCCCTCTGGAATGAGTGTGTGACTACAGTGGTCCTTTCCATCTTCAAAGCTGACCACCACCACCACTGCTTTTAAATAGCCGACTTGTGCATTGCACACAAGTCTGCCGTGGCCAACTTGTGTGCGAGCAGAGGGCCAGTACCCCCAACAATCTCCAGGAGATGATACTCATGATAATACTTAACCCAGGGGTCGGCAACCCAAGATGTTGAAAGAGCCATTTTAAATGTGACTGAAATGTTTATATTTTTTGGTGTGGATCACCCCAGTGTGTGTATGTAATAATGCTACAGCCACTGAGCCACTAGGGCTGTGTTCTAGAGCCGCGTGCGGCTCCTGAGCCGCAGGTTGCTGACCCCTGACTTAACCTTATTGATGCTTCATGACATTCCATGCCCAATACTCCTTTGGAGTGCCAGTCATTCACTGTAAAAAGGCTCTGATGGTATTATAATGCTACATCCTGTTTGAGCCTTTGCATGCTGAAATTGTTTTTAAAGGGGAACTCCACCCATTTTCAACATTCTAATATGTCATTAGTATACCCTAGAGGTGCTGGTGGTGGACATGATAAAAAAAAAAAAGTTCCCCCATTCTGTGTTCCCAAGAAATGGAGGTCTGAAGAACACCACTAACATGGTGAAACATCTTGATGATGACATCATCAAGATGTATTTTAACTGTGTTAATGGATTTCTTTAGGCGCTTCATTTTTCTGAGAAAACAAGTTGAAAATGGGTGGAATTCCCCTTGAACAGGAGCAAATAGAGTGGAATAATACAAAACAAGATGTCACAGGAGATTAGCAGACTGACAGCGACCGAAGGAATGCTACAAGTTATGCAAAGTAAGTGTCGAGTTGCGATTTCATATAGCAAACTGTACACTTCCGAACACAAATTGCGGTTTGGTTTTACAGTTGTCGGTCAAGCAACCGACAACCGCAAATCCATGACATTAGCTGAGCGAACAGAGAGAGCGCTACAGCAGAAAGCCAACATGGCATACTATTAGGGGGCTAACACAATTTGGGACCGGCAGAGAGGGTCTCGATATTGTGGACACTTGAACTATATAGTATTTCAAATGAGGGACTGTCCCACACAGGGGGGGGGGGGCATCTGGTCACCCTATTCTACAGTAGTAGCACACAGTCGGATTTCGGAGTGTCATTTTAACTCAAGTATAAAAAAAAATAATGGAAAGAAATGGACACATTTTCGTGTTCATTATTTTTGTTGCGTATGTATGTATGTGTGTATGTATGTACTGTATGTATGTATGGTGTTCCTGGTTTAGCGGGTTGCGACTTAACCAGAGCGGATTCTTTAAATCTTCCCCCGAACCTTTTTGACTAGTTCAGTACAGGGATATATCTTTTGTAAACCGTGCCTTTGTATAATTATGTACTGTACAATTGTGTGAAAAAACAAACAAACAAAGAAGTTCATGTGTTGTACATAGTGTATTGCATCGATGCTATATAATATGAACTGAAATGCTTTTTTAAATATATATAATATTATATTTCATCTCCCAGTTACAGTAGGTCCTGTAATCTCATGAGCGAGACACACTTTTGCCCCCTGGGACACAAACTATTGAAAATAGATAGATCTACAAGCGCCCTATGCCAGCTTGTAGATCGCCTATTTTCAAGTGTTTTCTAATTCATGGGGTTTGTATATTTTTCTTTTATTTATTCATGAAAGAAATGAATTTGTTTTTAATTCATGGGAAAAAAAAGTTTTGAAACAATAATAATTAAAAACAAAATGTAAAGAAAAGAAATAAAGGGACCCATCGAAATACGTCGGCAACCCACATATACTGTAGGTCTGGAAACCCCAAATAGGTTTGGGAACCAGTGCTGTACGCTGACGATACAGTATACTCACTGCCATGCCTACTTTTGACTACTGTAATACTTGATTAAACCTAAACGCTTGCTTGCCCTAGATCAGTGGTTCTCAATTTTTTTTTTCATGTTTAAAGACTTTTTTTAAGGACCCCCTCTAATCAACATCTATTACCCTGCGGACCCCCGTTTGAAAAGAGAAGTTTTCACATGGTGGTTCTAGCAGTGATTCTCAACCATTTGTTTTCTCTCTGGGAGAAGTGTCACCGCACGTGACACTCTCAGTTACAGACCCATAGTGGTCCATTTGGTTCCTATAACTATCATTTAGGCGGGGACCCTCTAGAACTCCCTCAAAGACCCCTTGAAGGTCCCTGGACCCTGCACTTTGGGAACCACCGGCCTAGATCATTATGTTGTGTAAAGAAAAACATGCATGCAGCCTAATTTGCAAAAAATAAATAACTATATATCTTTGCTGTTGCGAGGAAGCCTTGTATATTTGTGTGTGGGGGGGGGTGTGGGTGGGTGTCTTTCCATCATTGGATACCAGTAGCAAAAATACCCAAGCTCGTACAGTAGCTCCGCTACCAATTGACAGTGAGCATGGTTAAAGGGGAATTCCACCTATTTTCAAAATTTTCCATTTTTAGGCTACCCTCTCAGGAAAAAGGGTCTGAAAGAAAAATCATTAACTTGATGATGTGATCAAGTGGTTTGACCACAGAAACACAGAATGGGGGGGGGGGGGGGGGGGGGGGGGGACCTTTTTATCATGTCCACACAACACATCGAAGGTACACCAATGACATAACTAAAATGGTGAAAATGGGTGGAGTTCCCCTTTAAGTGTCTCTGGGTTTTGAAATGTTGATGTTGATCCCCTTGGTCTGAGTTGAGAGTGTAAAAATGAAACCAAATGGACCCGCAAGGGTCCATTTGGTTTGATTTTTTACACTCTCAAGAGTTAAATCTGGTTAATCAGCTTTCCATCATTTAGCCTGGGGACCACCTGGAACCCTCTCAAAGACCACTGGTGGTCCCCGGACCACCTGTTGAAAACCCCTGATGTACAGTGATAAGTGAAGAACTATTATATGAATATACGTTGAAAAGTGGTGAAGTGGTCCTTTAAGTGCATGGGGCCTGTCCAATGGCAGCTCTCCTACATAGACTGTTTTCTGCTCCCCAGTGTCGTAACTTGTCTTACTCTATTAGGGCATTTTATTTGACCAATCTGGGAACTAAATTGTTACCAAGAAATGTCTTCACCAGTCTAATAGCATATACTAAAATGTTGAAATTCAACTCCTGTGGGAAACTTCACAAAAAACAGTTCAACGTTGGGGTACTGTACGTCATCAAGCTTTACTTAAAATATACTGTCGAATTAGGAGGGGTTCATGATGCTTAAACGGGAATTCCACCCATTTTCAACATTTTCCTGAGAGGGTACAAATGTGAACCAATTAAATGGACCTGCTAGGCTCCATTCGGTTCCATTTGTGTCTGACATTTGTACCCTCTCAGGAAAAAGGGGTCTGAAAGAAAAATCATTAACATGGTGAAATACATCTTGATGATGATGTCATCAGATGTATTTCACCATGTTAATGATTTTTTTTTTTCAAACCTCCATTTTTAAGAAATACAGAATTGGAGGAACTTTTTTTTTTATCATGTCCACGCAACATCTCTAAGGTATATTAATGACATATTAATGAGTTCCCCTTTAATCCATTCCAAACATTAGTTTTGCAAAAACAACACTCCAAGGGGAGAAAAAACGACCATTCGAACCAAATGCACTGACTATCAGCACGTTTGTGATGACAATCGTGACACATACTGTACTTTATGGCTGTTTTTAGCCCAAGGAGCCATTTTCTGAGCAAAACTAATGCTTGGAATGGATTCAGCCAAACCAACAAAACGTGTATTTTACATCCAACAACAAGAACAACAACAGCAGCAGCAGCAGCACGTTAAGAACACGTTTAGCGATGACTCCATCATATAAAATGACATAAGATAGAGTGAATGCTGTGGTCTGCCGTCCACAAACAGACGGTGGATTACATCATCGCAGCCACGGCTAACCACGCGGCCTTGAAACCATCACTGTCTGTTCTTTTTCTCATGTAAAACCATAATGGCTCGGGGCTGGTTGGTTGGTTGTGTGCGTTCGCACGACATTGTGGCTTGAAATGTGTGTGAAACCTGTGTTACGACCCCTGGGTCGTTTATTGTTTATAGTTATGAATTGTTTTGCTTATGGTTATGATTTTGTTTTGTGTTAGTAGGCTGTTGCTAGAATTAAATATATTTATATATAGTAGTTCATGTCACATGCTGTGTATATAAATATATTTATTCTCATGCATACATACATGTATATAGAACCCCACAGGTAGATGCCTTAAGATGCCTTTAGATAGGGCGCCATCTATTGGTATGCTTTTGTGCTCTCCTATATGTCCTCTGTAGGTCAGACTGACGGTCATCCCTCATTCGTCTACCAGCTAGAGGGAGGCTGGCATCTCTATCAGGGTCTGATCACCCCTGGTTGGTCCTGCTGGCCGGTTGGGCGTAGCCGATCACTCCGTCCACCTTACTTAGTCCAGTCTGATGCTGAACTCCAACGGGGAAACATCATTCCAGATCTTTCCCCCGAGCCGTCGCCTACTATTCGTGTTATGTTTGAGTAGAGTTCTGTTGTATTACGTTTGCTATTGTTGAGATTCTGCTAAGTTAAAACCCCTTCGGAAAGGGTTTTGTTATAGTTTAGTTTTGCCCAAACATTGTCTTTATTTTCTGTTTTCTTATCATTTGTAAATATTTGTAAATAATCGCATTTATTGACCACAAAAGAATACTATAAAATAAACAACTTGTATTGTTTATACCTTGTTCAAGTCGCCTCCATTCAGGTTTAAACTCTTAAATACCCCTAGACAATATGGCTTGAGTCCGTGACAACCTGTGATTTTTTTTTAGTAATGGCTGGACTTATTTGTGCTGTACACTAGATACCGAATGTTCTTGTGGGACCTATTAGCTGGAAGATTGAAACGTGTGCCGTGTTGGAAGAGTTCAGACCAGGGATGCAAAACTAAAAGAAATGGTAGAAGACGAGGGCTGGAGCAGCTCGACTGTTTTATACACACGGGCACCAAGTTTAGGACGTTTTATGCAGGAGAAGGCAAACGGCTAATGCAGGAATTCCCTACCGAATATTGGTAAAACACACAAGGCTAATAGGCTTATTGATCATGTAGATACAGTCCCATGAAATGATTATATACTGTCTAGGGTGTTCACATAAGCCTGAGTAGATGATAAAACACAAAAAGATATTTCGTTGAAAGGCCCCTTTGTTGAAAATGGCAGATGTACAACTTCTCAGTGCGTCTCACTTGGCTAAAGTTATCCTCAGAATAGGGGTGCAATGGTGATATGATGTAAAAACATCATATCACAAAAAAAAAAATGTACTTGTATAGAAGTAGCCAACAGTATCTGAATCAGAATATACCAATACAGCATCTGAAACAGAAAGTAAAAGCTATACTTTAACTGCACTGTAATGTGCAGAATGTCCATTTCACCATATTAAAATGTTCACACTTGGTTACACTGGGATTTCAAAATTGTATTCGCGATAAGAAACCTTTTCCCACCAAGCGAAACGATGTGGACTTCTTCTGTAAGGTCATTTAAGCTAAACAATTACTATAGCCAAGGAAATTGTGACAAACGCTTACAGTAATTGTGACAAATGGAGAGGCATAGTTGGAATCATTTCATAGAGAGATTGTCAACATTCCAGTAACTGAAATAAAGGCAGATAATTACCACTGCGGTCTTTATGCTGACAGAGACATCGCTATTCACTACCTTGCAACAGAACACTAGATCTGCGCCCTTTCGGGGCTCGGGTCACGTCACCCTGTGAGGGCAACAGTCACCCCTGTAAGGGTGACGTCACTGGTGGTGACTGACTATGTTTCACCCCTGCAGACATGCGGACAGACGGACGGACAGACGTGCGGAAGGACAGGGGGTGAAACATTGTCACCACCTTGCGGTGGAGACAATGGGTGCAGTTCTCAATCGCTGTGGTGTAGCAGGTATGGTGTAAGTCTTCTCGTTGGCTGCATGGCAGCAAATCAGGTCTGGGGCCTTGGGGTAGGCCGAAAGCCTATACCACCAGCCCTGTGCCTGAGCTTACCAAATAATTACACAGAATAATTAAAACCTGCAAGTAAAAAGGTCCCCCGGCTTGAGTTGAAGCTCTTGATGACTGGTCTTAATGATTATGGATAGTTATTTGGTAGGCAGAGGCCCAGGCCTGGTGGTATAGGCTTTCGGGCCTACCTCAAGGCCCCAGACCTGATTCGCTGCCATGCAGCCAATGAGCACGGCCCCAAACCTGATTTGCTGCCATGTAGCCAATGAGAGGACTTAGACCATACCTGGCTACACCACAGCGATTGGGAATTGCACCCAGTGACAGAAACATGTTGGATCTTAAAGATGGCGTGCCATGATTTTTTCACATCCTAAAACATGATCATCAGGCGTTATTGCTACATGTATAGAAGAAGAATTAACGTTGACTCTGTTCTACAGATAAATAACATTCAGTCAACCATATTTTGGGGGTGAAGCTATGGTTCTGGGACGATGCATGATGCATGATGGTCTGCAGAGGATGGGTGTCATCCTGATACGGGATGACACCATGCCGACAACGATGATTTAAACGAGAACGTCCCACGCACAGCACGCGGTCCAGGGTCCACCCTTGAGGTCGCCTGTTTGTTTGTTCGATGCCGTCGCCTCGGCGACCAGCACAACAGCCCAAAGGCCCGACGAGGCTCGAGTGTTCATTCAAAAGACTGTTTGGCATTTGTGGAAAGAGTATTAGTACCACAGTGTTTCCAGTTTTCAGTGTTTGTAGTTTCACCCCACGGCATCCCTCCCTCCATCCTTCTGGCGCTTATAAGCAGTTTGGAGCCCCAGGCAAGATTTTCCCTGAAGCCCATGAAGTATAGGGAATCCATATTATCCATATTTACCCATAGTCCTGTATATTTATCATATAGTGAAATGTTAAACACAGGTCACATTTGAATCAACAAGTATAGCAGACAGCAGCTGCAAAGTCAGGAGACAGGCTGTCTGTCTGCTTTCAGGCATGCCTGAAAGACATAAAGAGTTGGATGACCCGTAATTACCTGCTTCTCAACTCTGACAAAACTGAAGTAATTGTAACCGGGCCCAAGCCCCTCAGAGACAAACTGGCCGATGATGACTTCAACCTGGATGGCTTCACTTTGGCCCCCAAGGCCACTGTGAGGAATCTGGGAGTCATCTTCGACCAAGATTTGACATTTAATTCCCATATCAAACAAGTATCAAAAAACGCTTTTTTCCACTTGCGTAATATTGCAAAAGTCAGGCACATCCTGTCCCGAAACGATGCAGAAAAACTTGTCCATGCATTTGTTACCTCAAGGCTGGACTATTGCAACTCGCTACTGTCGGGTTGCTCAAACAAATCCCTAAAAAGCCTACAGCTAGTCCAAAACGCAGCGGCACGCGTGCTGACAGGAACCAAGAAAAGAGAACATATCACTCCTTCGCTGGCCTCTCTGCACTGGCTCCCGGTTAAATTTAGAATAGAATTCAAAATCCTCCTTCTTACCTACAAAGCCCTAAATGGTCAGGCACCGCAATATCTGAAAGAACTCATAGACCCATACAAACCTAATAGAACGCCCTTGCGGTCACAATATGCAGATATGCTTGCTGTCCCAAAAATACAAAAATCTACAGTAGGAGGTAGAGCGTTTAGGTCACAGGCACCCCGTCTGTGGAACCTTCTGCCGGTTTCGGTCCGTGGGGCCGACTCGCTCTGTACCTTCAAAACCAGACTAAAAACCTTTCTTTTTGAAAAAGCCTATGGCTAGTGTGTGCCTGCCCTGGCGGGCACGCACCGGCTGATGGCTGGGTGGTCTGTCATGCTACTGATGGAGTGGTCCGTTATTTACACATCCTGGCCCCAGTATGTCTTGTCACTAACACTGCATTCGGGGAGTCATTCCCCGGAGTCTCTCTTGTCCTCTACCACGCAGATCCATAGAACCCCACTGTGGACCGCTATCAGACTACCAGGTGCCCTGACAAGACCAGGACCCTCCACGACGCCCACCAACATCCTCACTGTGGACCACCGTGGACCAAGCCTCATCATCGATAACGACCATGAACTGCCCCCTATGAACTTTAAACTACATACCACCAACCCATCCTGAATCATATAACGAAAATGTTCTACCATACCCCCATATTACACTACTGCACTGTCTACTGTCACTACTTGTTTTCGTGTTCATCTCTCTCTCTGTCCCCTCCTCCCCTCTCCTCCCCCCACCCTTTCTCCCCACCCCTCTTCTTCTCTCCCCCGACACGGTCAAGGCAGATGGCCGCCCACCCCAGAGTCAGGTTCTGCCTGACGTTTCTTCCCTTGGGGGAGTTTTTCGTTACCACTGTTGCAACCTCTGCTTGCTCTGGGAGGATCTTTGTCGGTTCCCCTCTGTTCTTTTCTCTTTTGTAAAGTGTCTTGAGACAACTTGTTGTGATTTGACACTCAAATAAAATTGAATTGAATTGAATTGAATTGTGGCCTAGGGTCTTCAAGTTGGGGTCATGCATTTCTTTGGCATTACCATAGCATTGTATTGAGGGCCTTTGAAGCCGGAGCAAGGTGCGAACCAAAACAGTCACTATTGTCCTGTGGAGAGCCACAGAGACAAATGCTAGCCCTGTCTATCAATGTCTGTCTCTCTGTATCAAATGTCTGTGTTTTGACCACACCTTTGTATGTTAATTCACCTCTGTTAGAAACGTATATCTTGACTGTGTTCTGAGCATTCGAGGCAGTGAGTTAGTGGCAGTGTGTGAGAGAGTGTCTTGGGGCAACTGGCCACGCAGGTCAGAGCCCACGGCTCCTGGGCCCCTGGGCCCACGGGGAATCCATCTTGACTTCAATAAATACCACGGAAGACCAATCTTCTCTCCTGCTTTTTCCATTCATCATCCATTTTTCACCGTTGTCTGGTTCAATTTGGGAACACTTTTCAGTTCTCATTTTGGGTTTAATAGTGTAATATTTTTGCACTATTTGTGGGAAAAATATACCACAAAGTGGCGCCCAACGAATGTGGTGGTCCATGGTGCGATCTTTTGTGCCAGACCAGACGAACCCACGACCCCAGACAGAAGACTTTATTTTTCGGCGTTTGGTGCAGGAGCGCGGCCCGATGTTCCAGGACGGAGACGGCGAGGATCGGCGCTGGAGCGGCGGCATGACGACAGCGATGCGGCCTTCCAGCTGCGTCCGGAGGACGGCGACCTGCAGCTTTTCTTCTCGGTGCCCGAAGAGAGTGCACGCTCTTTTGGCACGACGACCAGCGGCGGCTTTCCGTGCTTCCTGGCTCTCCATTGCGCAGCGACCGACCCGTGTGAGTGTTTGATCATCAGCGCGACGTTTCCAAGCGGCACCCGGCGAGAGGCGGCTTCGACTGCAGTCATCGAGGGGGGTGGAGAGCTACACTCTTCTCGGCGAGGCGGGATGGCGTTCGACTCGGCGGCTGCCGACGCGGAACATTTGCGGTTCATCTCTGCGTGTCCAAGCGGGGACGTCCGCGGCCCAGATCCACCATCAACAGCAGCAAGAGGTTTCATTCATTGGTGCAAGTATTCAACAGTTCTATAAGCTCGTTTTGTGTTTCGACCAGAGCTTTGCAGCGGTCATGTTCTCTTTTACAGACATGTTATGATATTGAATGCTTCAATATTGTATAATATGTCTGTAAGGGGGGAGTATGGGTCTGTATTGTTTTTGGCTGAGGGCAGAAATGAGAACAAAGGCGCACAATGGCCTGGCTTGGCATGAGCCTAGCGGTGCGTATCGTAACTGCAGCATTCATGCATGCAGCCTGCAGCGAGCTTTGACTGACAATGGACACCAAGGTGAGAGACGACGAGTGAACACAAAGAAGAAGTTTTATCATCATATAGCAGATGGAGAGATACAATATCTTTCTGTTTGTTTGCAAAATGTATGTCTTTGTAAGTTTATTCAGCACATACGTAGACATGTGTTGATGTATATGTTTTTGTCAATCGAATTAGTTAAAGTTGGTTTAAAATGATATAGAGTCTACTGGGACATTTGAAAATGAATTAATAATTTAAGCTTGATTAAAATCAATTGATGTCGCTGTGTCAGGCCAAAGGGATCCCGTTTGCACCTCCCACTAGGCGTCAGTTGTAAACCGTCTTGACATTAATAAAGCTATTATTCTTTTTTCGCGTTAAAATTTAGTTTAAAGTTAAAAAACCGACTGTGCAGTTAGTTGCCACGACATGCAAGATTTTTGGGTTCATATGAAAATTACTCTCGGGACTGAAAAAAGAGGGTAGGGCATGGGTACCAGTGCGTTTCTAACCAGGCCAGAGTATGTCTGGACACTTTGTGTTGACATCTGCGTACGGGGAAATCGTAGCTGCATCAGACTATTAATTTTAAGGTGGGGAGTTTTCGATTATGTAATGATTAATTGCGCATGTCCGAAAGAGCTTAATTGGAGACGAATGTTATGGCAATATTTTGATCTAAATACCGTATTAAACTGAGTGTTTACTTATTTAGATTGAAGGCCAATAACCATTCTTTTAAAAGGGGTGTTTTAAAGTGAACAAGGGGTAAAAATGACAAAGTTGTATTGTGTTTGAATGTCAGTATGTAAAGTAAAATCATTGAGTTTTCATAATTGTACATAAGGTTAACTAAGTTGTTTTAAAAGAGATTTGGTAATTACAAACGGCGATATTGTTAGGATGTTCAAATGTGTTCAAAAGGAATCCAAGGTGTAATGTGCTGATGAAATTGTGGATGTGAAGAAAAATGTTTTTTTGAGTCAACTATTTAATCTGAAACAAGTTGTAATGGAACAGGGAACTTCTTTAAAGTGTTATTCTGATGTATTTTCCATTGAGTGTTTAAAGTGTGTCAAAGTGACTGTGGATCATATGGATTCTTTGATTCATATTTTCCACCGACGTTTAGAGTCGGTGGAAGGGGGGAGTGAAGTATAGAGAATCCATATTATCCATATTTACCCATAGTCCTGTATATTTATCATATAGTGAAATGTTAAAACACAGGTCACATTTGAATCAACAAGTATAGCAGACAGCAGCTGCAAAGTCAGGAGACAGGCTGTCTGCTAGCTTCAAGTTGGGGGTCATGCATTTCTTTGGCATTACCATACTATTGTATTGATGGCCTTTGAAGCCGGAGCAAGGTGCGAACCAAAACAGTCACTATTGTCCTGTGGAGAGCCACAGAGACAAATGCTAGCCATGTCTATCAATGTCTGTCTCTCTGTATCAAATGTCTGTGTTTTGACCACACCTTTGTATGTTAATTCACCTCTGTTAGAAAACGTATATCTTGACTGTGTTCTGAGCATTCGAATCAGTGAGTTAGTGTCAGTGTGTGAGAGAGTGTCTTTGGGCACCTGGCCACGCAGGTCAGAGCCCACGGCTCCTGGGCCCCTGGGCCCACGGGGAATCCATCTTGACTTCAATAAATACCACGGAAGACCAATCTTCATCTCCTGCTTTTCCATTCATCATCCATTTTTCACCGTTGTCTGGTTCAATTTGGGAACACTTTTCAGTTCTCATTTTGGGTTTAATAGTGTAATATTTTTGCACTATTCGTGGGAAAAATATACCAAGCCCACCTTACCATATGTTTCAGCTATGGCTGAGGGTATTCGAACATGGTCCTAAATACATACAGTATTTGCTTACAACATTTTAAAGTGATTTATTTTCTTTATCATCTACTATAGCCCATTGAATCCAAATGGACCCCTATGGGTCCTTTTGGTTTCAATAAAATTCATTGGAGAAATGTATTGAATCAGCCTTTAAAATAGACCGCATCAGAGCTACTGAATACGAGTAGACGGAAGCGTGTATTGATTGAGTGTTTTTACAAGACCTACTGACCTCTAGTAGCTAGCGCGATGTATTTAAATTGCACAAATCAAGTACACAATGGGGAGGAATCACTGAGCACGAGTAGACGGGTAGACGCGTCTACTACCGTTGGATTGAAAGGGCTGATGTGACATGATTTTCTCTGTTTCAATACTCTCGGGTCGATGTGATCAGTCACATCCCATCGGCCTACTCTGCAGGCCCGCCTTCAATAACCACGGACCCCCGAGTTGGTGATGGCTAGCTAGAACGGAACAGAACACAAGCGTTCTCATGCACATGGAGTTTGTCACTTAGTTCAGTCGTTCCCAAAGTGGAGTCTGGGGGTAGTCATTCAAAAGGCTATTTTAGTTGTCATCTAGACGCTGATTTGACATGTCATCTGTCTCTTTCTCTTTGCGGTGGGACTCGTGCTGTTGCTCTGACTGGTGCAACATACATTTTTGTACGACTGCCATGATTTGCGTTGCTTTGTGTCACTTTTTGTCCAATCATCAGTCATTTCACCAAATTTGTGGACGCCGCCGGGCATTTGCAGAAGAACGTGATGTTTGAAGATAAGAACCATTTTTGTTTTATTCCTTGCAGCCGCTAGGTCTTCTTCTTTTTGTCTTCACCAGACCGACGTCATGGGAAGAGATTATGTTTTGCAGTCCGTCTGTCCGTGTGTCCGTCCGTCTGTCACCTGCTAATCTCCGGCACCGTTAATCCAGTCGATGCCAAACTTTGCAGACACACTCCAGAACGGCTTGTTATAGCACCACCATGAGGCAGCTGTTCACATTTTTACCTATACCTGCACCACTCTGCTTGAAACGTGGCATGGACCCTCCCTAGAGGACAAATCTGCTTTTTATAGCGCCACCAGGAGGCTGTTTTTTTGTAAAACACGTACATTCATTCATATTACTCATCTGGTTCTGTCACAAAATCACAAAGTCATTACATGGTATCTCTAGAGTCATGTGCTCAAGACAGATCTGTCCGTTATTTCATTATTGACTATAACAGTTTGTAAGATCTGCCCGTTTTTAAACTAAAACCAATCATGAACACAGGGTGCAGTTTATGAAATACATCCCACCCTTCTCCACATTGGCCTAGCTGTTATAGCACCACCAAACAGGTGGATGTTTGCAAAACACATTTTCAGGTAAAATGTCAAATACACAAGAGAAAACGGCAAGCACTTCACATTGGCCTATAATAGCGCCACCAGGAGGCCCCAGCAGCCTGACCTGGTGGAGAAGGGCACTTTTTCTAGTTGTTCTTCCTCCTTCTCCCCAAACTCTGCGAGGAATGCTGGTGGGGTCAGCGGGGGTAGATCGGGGGGTTCTGCATGCGGTCTGTGTGTGGCGCAGGGCCACTAACACAACACAGAGCGGGAGCACTCAGCAGCAGCAGCAGGCCCCGGCCAGTGGTCAACCTCACCCAGAGAGAGAGAGAGAGAGAGAGAGAGAGAGAGAGGCATGACCGACAGAGGAGAAATGTGTCCCAGCACCACCCAGGTTGAGTCTTTGAGGAAATTCTCATTTTTGTTTTATCATGTCATGTGAAAGCAGAGAGTCATAGCTACAATTTGACATATTGGTTGTGCAATTTGACCCACCAGTTTTTGAGATATGGTTTATAGAGTAATGTCTTGCAGAGAAACAGGAATTTGAGAATTTGGCTTTTAAAGATGTAGTTCTTGGTCTGGGCATTGAGGGGGGCGCTGTTTCCTCTTCTTAACTGAACAGTTGAACAGTTTGGGCATGAGAATACCTCCTCAATACTGGGGGGGCATTGTTGAGTCAAGGTGTTTGAATAGTAGCCTAATAATAGTAGCTAAAATGAATATAGTAATACATTTCGCCTTTATACGGCTATTTTTACTTTAAAAGGATACTTATACATAGTAACCATTATACAAGTGTACATGGTGAAACACAACTCTATTGTTGTGAAGTTGTGTTTCACCATGCTAATGTTTTTTTTCCCCCAGACCTCCATTTCTAGGAAAAAAGGTATATTGACAGTAACAGAAAATGGGTAGAATTCCCCTTTAACTAGTGTCCATTCATACAGTGGTTAATGCATATTAAATTAAGTATTTGCTTTTGTTGTATTGATCTAGTGGTTCACAATGTGTTAATATCCCACTTTCAAGAAGGTGACAATGGCCAGAGTCTATCCCAGATGTTCACAACAACAACAGCTTCTCTTGTTCCAAAATGTTTAAAACGTAATCTATTAAACAACATAACGTGGTTAATGTTCATAATGTACTGCACTTTGGTTCTTATTAAGTCTACAAATAACGCGACTCTTATTTTTATTATTTACCGCGGGTATGTTGTATAAACTTGTATTGAGAATGGGTCAACAAATAAAGACAAGTCCTGGACCGAAAGTAGGTCTATGCAGAAATGCATTGAACTCAGCAACGGTCCACCTAGATCTCTTTATTTTAGATCGTTTTGTAGTAATAATAAAAGATAAACATCCAGAGACTTTAGTTGTTTGTCTTATTTGCGCCACCCTCGTTGTATAGAACGTATTTCCAACTCCAACTTGACTCTCTTCTCTCTCCGTCTGTTCTCTGTTGTTGCCAAGTATTTGGAGAGAAGTAAGCCAATAACGCCAAAAAGTCCAATAATATTGTATAGTTGAAAAATACTACTAGGCATCCGGGTTTTTATAGTTAACTAAAACTAACGAAAAAACGATAACTTTTTTCTTAAAGTAAAAACTAGTAGGAAAAAAAACAATTAAAACTAAAGTAGAATGAAAAAGCCATAACTATAATAACCCTGCTAGGCACATGTACTGTATGTCTATAATTAATAGTATGCTGTGCAGGAATGCCAACAGTAGCCTACTACAGTTCAATTGTTATGGACATTGAGTACATTGGCCAATTTGCAGGTACTTACTCCACGTTTTTTTTTAGATAACCATCCCCACAGTCCATTGTTTGTATGCATGAATGGAACAACAACAATAATTGTGATGCATTATCATTATAAATACTATGTATCTAGGGTGATTTTTTGCCATTATTATACAATCACACATAGTAGTCACCAGAAACAGATGAGGATAATATCCAATAAAATGTTGGTTAACATGGACGGAAAACAAGCCAACAAGCCAACATGGCAACCCTTTGTCTGTTTCCTCTGAGAATAGTGACGTAGTTCCGGCTCTAAAAAAACGCCACGAAGAAGAATCCAATGTTTTGATATTTTATACATGGATTTACTAACAGAACGTCGCTACTAATAGGTTATGTGGAATGCCACCTGGCTGTTATGTGAGCTCAAAATCACGCGAAGTCCGCGTTCTGTTGATGACGGCGGGCATCGCATATTTACAGAACTAGAGGCACTTATCAGATTACAACCGTTAGCATTTTAAGCTAATTAAGCTAACGGCCCGATCGCGGCCCGGAGGAATGAGGTAATAATGGTCAGAACTGTCATTACAGTTCACATTAATTCAATTATAACATGTTTACACTGCGTTTTAAGGTCTAACATTCACCTCATGTATGCTTTAGTATGAAACAACTAATAAAGTTGCTTCAGGTCATTTTTCACAGAAAATAAAAAATAAGAGAAAATCAAGTTTAGACCCCTCTACTGACAACTTCATTTCCCCGAGATGACTCAACGTGGGTGGGGTTTAGTCACAAATGATGATGTGGTCACCGCATGCATGGGAACAAGAGGAACGCTTCCGAAAGTACACAGCTAGTGGAGGGGCGGATCTAGGCATGGGCGGGGGGGGGGTAATGCCCCCCCCCCCCCCCCCCCCCCCAAATGCCCAGGCTGCCCCATGCACCAACCATGATGGCATGCAAAAGAACCCACAATATTTGAAATGGTTGGATTTAAAATGATTTGAAACACTACTACTGCTACTAACTAACTACAGCTGTGTCACCACTAAAACAACTGCATTTCATCATTGAAAACAGAAAACTCTCTGAGTCAGACCTTTAGCTTTATGCATGCTCCGTGTCTGTTGTAACTTCAACAATTGATGCTTATACTTAAAGTACTTACTTACTTACTGTTACGGATGTGTATAGGAGAGTAAGCTGCTGTGGTTCTGCTATGTGTTGTGGTGTGTGTGTGTGTGTGCGATCGCCCTTGTATTGTCTTGTGTTTATTAGCAGATACCGTTATTCAGGTTGGTCATTGGCGGGGCGAGTAGCTAACGCCCCCCCATTGGCCCGTCGCTCTCCTCTGACAGCTCCGCATTGTCCAATCAGCTGATCCTGCGCCCGCTGCCAGATCTACAAGAGTCATGGGAAGTCGCCAACCCTGGCCGCTGTCAGTCCCATTGTTCTGCTAGCATTGTAGCTTAGTGACAGCGTGCCCATCGAGCAGACTAGCCTTTGAGCTTTATTGAATAGCCCTTTATAACTTTTGTCTAATTACTACTTTTCGCTATTTGTCTATTTACTACTCTTTATTCCATTATTCTCTTACTACTCTAGAGTACATTTGTATATTCGTAGGCCTACGTATTGTATTTGTCCAGTGCTCTTGTTGTACTAGCTTTCAAGCACTGTTTGTACAAAAGAAAAGAGAAAAACTGTACACTGTTTGCCACTCTACTTAAAACAAAAAGAAAAGAGAAAATAAATACTTCTTTTCAGCATTAACAACTTGCTTTATTTAACAACATTATAACCCCTGGACCCAGAGTCGTAATATGGGGGCTCGTCAAACTTAGTGAGTCCGTGGTTTAATATTTATTCTTTATTTCTTTTTTAGTGGCATTCAGTAGTGAAAAAGTGGTTTTGGCAACTTTTGTAAGGCTAAAAGTAGAGGGATGGCACCTCCGTTTGATCTAGAGAACTTTATTGAAAGCCCAACACTGGCCCAATTGGATTCATGTCGCAAGGAAGATTTGCACGCAATTGCAGTCCACTATGAGATTCCTGTTTCGAGGCAGGCAGGTAAGGATGAGCTTAAGACCCGAGTGTTGGCTGGTTTGGTGGTTAAGAATATCCTGCTCGTGTTGCCTGGGAACTCCGGTGAAGCGGTGAGTATGCCTTCAGAGGAGCCGGAGAATGTCGGTCGGCCTGGCGGGCCGGGTGGCCAGGGCGTAGGAGAGCCCATACAGCCTGAAGGAGCACAGGTAACTCCGAATGGGGGTGGTACCGCACCACTGCCCGATCCTGGCGGATCAGAGGAGGATTGTAAGCTGCATATTGCTAAATTAAATCTGGAGTTACAATTACGGCAAGCTGAGCTCGATCATGAGCTCAGGATGAAGCGGCTTGAGCTTGAGATGGAGGCGGAGAAGGCTGTGCAACTGAAAAGGTTGGAGATTGAGGCTCAGCGAGGGACTCCTGCGACGCCGGAGAGGCCAGGTATGTCACCTGCGGGTGTTCCTACAACCATGCCTGCCGCATTTGATGTGTCTAGGCATATTGCTTTCGTGCCGGCTTTTAGGGAGTCTGAAGTGGACAGCTATTTTCAGGCTTTTGAGCGGATAGCCGCTGCGCTAAATTGGCCTAAAGATGTGTGGGCGCTGCTACTGCAGTGTAAGATCACGGGGCGTGCTTTAGAGGTTGTGTCTGCTCTCCCTCTACATGAAAGTCTACAATATGATGTTGTAAAGTCTGCTATTCTGGCTAGCTATGAGTTGGTGGCGGAAGCCTATCGCCAGAAGTTCAGAAATCTGAAAAAGAGTAACCAAACTTTTGTTGAGTTCGCCCGAGAGAAGGGCGCGCTCTTTGATAAATGGTGCGCATCATGTAAGGTTACTGATTTCAAAGCGCTACGGGAGTTGGTTTTGCTTGAGGAGTTCAAGGAATGTTTGCCCGATTGCATTGTAATGTATTTGAATGAGCAGAAAGTGGAAACGCTTTCTCAAGCTTCAATTCTGGCTGATGAGTATGTGCTTACGCACAAGTCTGTGTTTTCTTCTTCCGCTAATGAGAAAAATGAGAAATCTCAATCTGCTCGAAATGGGTCTGGGGGCCATCATAGCACTTCCAAGCCATCCACTGCGCGTAAGGATGACAGGGAGTGCTATAATTGCCATAAGATTGGTCATATCGCGGCCAACTGTAGGAGAGGGAGACGCAAAGAGCCGCAGGAGTCTGTTCCGCCTAGTGCAGGCCAAGCACAGGGCATGGGGTTGATTAAAACAGAACCTGTTTCTAATCATGAGAGTAACACTTCTGATTCATGTTTTGCTCCGTTTACTTTTGATGGGTTTGTGTCACTAACTGGCGATGTTAACGATCAGCAGCCAGTGCGCATTTTGCGCGACACGGGTGGGTCACAATCTATCATTTTAGCGGGGGTGTTGCCACTGAATGAGCAAACTTCTTGTGGCTACAGCACTGTGTTACGTGGCATTGAAATGGGTTATGTTCCTAGAGCGCTCCATCGAGTGCATGTAAGCTCCAAGCTGGTTACTGGGGTTTTTCCTGTTGCTGTCTGCCCTGAGTTGCCCATTAGGGGCATTTCGTTTCTTATGGGAAATGATATTGCGGGGGGAAAGTGACTCCTTCACTCGAGGTCGTGGATTCTATTCCTCTGACCGGGGTGCCTGAGGGCGTGATTGAGTCTCCTCCTGTGTCCAATATCTATCCGGCATGCGTAATTACGCGTGCGCAAGCGGCCAAACTAGGTGATGTTGTGGATTTGCCAGATTCTATTCTGGGACCTGTTTTCACTGGGGAAAAGGGGGGGAATAAATCTGCTAATGCTACTGTTAAAGCCGCTAGGGCTGGCACTGTGGAACAAGCAGACGAAGTGCCGTGTTCCCCTGTTGATCGTTCAATTGTTTCCAAAGCGCCCATGTCCCGAGAGTCCCTGGTTGCCGCTCAAAAGGGTGATCCGAGTCTCAAGAAATGTTTCAAGGAGGTGATGACGTCAGACGCCATTGAGGGTGAACAAGTTGGTTTCTATCTTGACAATGGCATATTGATGCGTAAATGGACTCCGCTCGTGCATGCAGGATTAGCATGGAGTGCCGTTTTCCAAATTGTTGTGCCGACAGCCTTCCGCCAGGAGGTGTTGTCAGTGGCTCATGAAAGTAAATGGTCTGGCCACTTAGGTGTCACAAAAACGTACAACCTCCTCCTAAAACATTTCTTTTGGCCGGGCATGAAACGAGATGTTGCAAAGTTTTGTCAGTGTTGCCACACGTGTCAAATGGTGGGAAAACCTAACCAGGTTATCCCCCCCTGCCCCTCTGCATCCCATCCCTGTAATAGGTGAACCATTCGAGAGGGTGATCGTGGACTGTGTTGGTCCGTTGCCTAAAACCGCTTCGGGAAATCAGTATTTGCTCACCATAATGTGTGCCGCTACCGGTTCCCTGAGGCAGTTCCCCTGCGTTCCATCACGGCCAAGGCAGTAGTCAAAGCGTTGCACAAGTTTTTCGCCATTTTTGGCCTGGCTAAAAATCTCCAAACGGACCAAGGCACGAACTTCCAGTCCAAATTATTTAACCAGGTTTTGGACACGTTGAATATTGACCATATTGTTTCTTCTGCTTACCGGCCGCAGACCCAGGGGGCGCTAGAACGGTGGCACGGTACGGTAAAAAGCATGCTACGAAAATTCTGTTTCGAAAATGAACGAGATTGGGATGAGGGACTGCCATTTGTTTTGTTCGCAGCTCGAGATGCTGTGCAGGAGTCACTGGGATTCAGCCCAGCTGAACTTGTATTTGGCCATACGGTTCGTGGCCCACTTAAAGTGCTCAAAGAACAGTTCCAATCTATTTCCACTAGTCCAGACTCGGAGAAAAATGTACTGGACTATGTTAGTAAGTTCCGGGAGCGCTTCCACCGCGCGTGCACGTTTGCACAGGATGCGCTCTCTGAAACTCAAATTCGAATGAAGCGCCGTTATGACCGAGCGGCGGTCCCGCGTAGTTTTCAGCCTGGCGACAAAGTTTTGGCTCTACTGCCTGTCCCTGGCTCGGCGCTTTCGGCCCGCTTTGAAGGTCCGTTTGAGGTCCTCCAGAAACTCAGTGCGACTGATTACGTCATAAGCACTCCTGAGAGGAGACGCAAGTCGCGCGTGTGTCACATTAACATGTTGAAATGTTACTTTTCCAGAGACGACTCCAATGACGTTTGTGCTGAGCCTGCTCCTGCCGTGTCAGCCTTAATTGTGGCTGACATGCCAACTGGGTCCGACTGCGATGATGGGTTGGTAATGCGTCCCACTCTGCAGCAGAGTGTCAGACTCCCTAACTCGGAGATGGTAAGAGAGTTGCCCTCTCACCTTACTCATCTGGCTGAGGAACAGCGAGATGATGTGGTTAAGTTGGTTCGGGCTTTTCCCAGCCTATTTGGTGACGTTCCCACGCAAACTACTGTGTTAAAACATGATATCCAGGTCACCCAGTCTAAACCCATCAAGCAACACGCTTACCGTGTGAACCCAGCAAAAAGAACCATGATGAAAAATGAGGCAGAGTACCTATTAAAACATGGCTTTGCGGAGCACAGCACGAGTCCTTGGAGTAGCCCCTGTCTAATAGAGTTAAAGCCGGATGGTTCACCTAGGTTCATTACTGACTACAGAAAAGTGAACAATGTCACAGTGCCGGACAGTTATCCCTTGCCACGCATCGAAGAGTGCATAGACAATTTGGGAAATGCTGCTTTTGTATCCAAATTGGATCTGTTAAAAGGATATTGGCAAGTGCCCCTAACTGACCGGGCCTCTGACATTTCTGCGTTTGTGACGCCTGACTACTTTTTGCAATATAAAGTTATGGCATTTGGCATGCGTAATGCCCCGGCCACATTTCAGCGGCTCATTAATATTGTACTGGCGGGCGTCCCCAATTGTAACGCGTATTTGGATGACGTCATTCTATATAACTCTACGTGGAAATCCCACATGCAAACGCTAAAGCTGGTGTTCGAGCGGTTGGCTCGGGCTTCGTTGACTTTAAATCTCGCTAAGTGCGAGTTTGGAAAAGCCACTGTCACTTACCTCGGTAAGCAAGTGGGACGCGGCCAGGTCCGCCCACTTGCAGCTAAAGTTGCGGCTATCAAGGATTATCCTGCCCCTCAGACGCGCCGCGCGCTCCGCAGGTTTCTTGGGCTTGCGGGGTATTATCGGGGGTTTTGTAGGAATTTCTCTACTGTCGTCTACCCCCTTACTAATTTATTAAGTCCCAAAACAGATTTCGTGTGGACTTCTGATTGTCAGCATGCGTTCGAGAGCGTTAAAACTCTCATGTGTAATGCCCCTGTGCTTGCAGCTCCAAATTTTGATCTTCCTTTTAAACTTGAAGTTGATGCCAGTGCTGTCGGGGCCGGAGCGGTTCTAATCCAGGAGGATGGTGACGGAGTGGACCACCCAGTGTGCTATTTTTCGCGCAAATTTAATAAGCACCAGATTCGGTACTCGACCATTGAAAAGGAAGCTTTGGCGTTGCTGTGGGCCCTCCAATTCTTTGATGTGTATGTAGGATGTAGTTCCCTACCCGTGGTCGTTTACACGGACCACAATCCCCTGGTATTTTTGTCGCGCATGTATAACCACAATCAGAGGTTAATGAGATGGGCTTTGATTGTGCAAGAGTACAATCTAGAGATTAAGCACAAAAGGGGTACAGAGAATGTACTGGCAGACGCATTGTCCCGTACTTGGGGTGGTTAAATAATCATGTTTAGCCTGTGTAGAGACAGTTAGGTTTGTAATGTAAATATTTATTGTTACTATTTTGCTATTTACTCTTACTATTTACTATTATTCTGTTATTCTTCTTGGGGTTTTGGCATGTAGATACATGTAATGAGAGAGAAACAAGAAATACATTTCTGCGTCTTGTAGCTTGTTTAAACAAACGGGAGAGTTTGTTTCTTAAGGGTGGGGGTGTTACGGATGTGTATAGGAGAGTAAGGCTGCTGTGGTTCTGCTATGTGTTGTGGTGTGTGTGTGTGTGTGCGATCGCCCTTGTATTGTCTTGTGTTTATTAGCAGATACCGTTATTCAGGTTGGTCATTGGCGGGGCGAGTAGCTAACGCCCCCCCATTGGCCCGTCGCTCTCCTCTGACAGCTCCGCATTGTCCAATCAGCTGATCCTGCGCCCGCTGCCAGATCTACAAGAGTCATGGGAAGTCGCCAACCTGGCCGCTGTCAGTCCCATTGTTCTGCTAGCATTGTAGCTTAGTGACAGCGTGCCCATCGAGCAGACTAGCCTTTGAGCTTTATTGAATAGCCCTTTATAACTTTTGTCTAATTACTACTTTTCGCTATTTGTCTATTTACTACTCTTTATTCCATTATTCTCTTACTACTCTAGAGTACATTTGTATATTCGTAGGCCTACGTATTGTATTTGTCCAGTGCTCTTGTTGTACTAGCTTTCAAGCACTGTTTGTACAAAAGAAAAGAGAAAAACTGTACACTGTTTGCCACTCTACTTAAAACAAAAAGAAAAGAGAAAATAAATACTTCTTTTCAGCATTAACAACTTGCTTTATTTAACAACATTATAACCCCTGGACCCAGAGTCGTAATACTTACTCAAAGTCCTGTAACTGAAAATGGTATGGGTGCGACTTTATCGCCACCCCCATACCGTTTTCACCTGTCCCCCCCCCCCCCCCCCCCCCCCCAAATGGGAAATGTTACATCCGCCCCTGACGCGTACGGCACTGGAAGCCACGAAGTTGGCGCACAGGACGAGAGAGAGAGACAGAGAGAGAGAGACAGAGAGAGGCATAAGTGGAAAAGAGGAAGGAGCATTTTGTCATTTTGTGGAGGACCTGGTGGTCTATATGGCATGCATGGGCAACTGGAGGCTCCGCAGGTTAAAGTAGCATTCAGGGATTTTTGGAAACACACGCACGCACACACACACACACACACACACACACACACACACACACACACACACACACACACACACACACACACACACACACACACACACACAGGAACTCCTACTGTATGTACTGTACATCAGCACACACTATAGTAGGGAGGATGGATGGAAGATTCAAATGATCAAGCAAGCAGCTAAGGCAATAAGCAGTCGAAACAATATGCACAAACAAACCATAGAAACACGGAAGACTGAACATGTAATTGTGGGAGCATGGTAGGGTTCTTGAAGGGAGAAAAATGGAGGGGAAGATGGGGGAAGATGAAAAAAGAGAAGAAAGAAGAGAAAGGGAGAGAAAACTTGAGATGAAAAGATGAATGGATTGGGTGTAGTTCTAATTCAGCTTCATGTACAACCCTACTGCAAGCGTTTATTTATCCGAATATTTCTACAAAGCACCAAAATGTTTAAAACTGTTAATTCTCAGAAGAGGAAGTACCGACTGCAAGGTCGCCAGTTCAAGCCCCGCTTTGCGCAAGGCCACGGTTCGAGTCCCAACCAAAAGTAATGGTGTCAGGTTCATATGTAGGGGGGCAACTTCATATATGTACATACATATCTTTTCTTTCCATGTGGGGTCGAAACATTGCATTTTTCCCTTTAATAACATGCAAGTGTCTTGTGGAGCTCTAGAAACAAGTGTGCAGATGTTTCTTCTTACTCCTTTTGTCATTTTAATGCTGACCTAATCTTTACGCCTGCAGATTTATGGGCCATTACAGTGTCACACAGCACTGCAGTTCAAGCTTCAGTGACCTCCCAGCAAACTCTTGTGGTTCTCCAAACAAAAGACCGTTTTTTAAATAACGGAAACGTACGCCTCCAGACGGAAACACACGAAGAATTAAGGCATGAGTAATGTCCTGAGCGGTCGCACCAAACCGGAGAATGTTTTCGAGGAGTTTGGCTGCTGCTGGTTATGCCCAAGAGGCTGCAGCGCGTCGCTGAACCGCTCGCATGACATGACTTCCATCCATTGGCGATTTTAGGAAGGTGCCAGGGGGGACACAGAAAAGAAAAGTTGTGGAAAAAAATTACCAGATTGACAATGACACGAAACACACAGACCTACTGATTGGCTTGTTCCAAAACAAACAAATAAATTACAAATCGAGAAAGTCATGTACTTATCTTCCATCTTTAGTTGCTTTATATTCTAAAGTTTTCAACCTATTTTGCATTTTAGCCACGGACCACTATTTGATGTTGAGTTTTGTCCCTCACACCCAAGAAAAACCCACGTTTTTGTCCACAATTAGGAAAGAGAATTGGCAAAACGTTGGTCAAAATAAGCCTAAAATCGCCCCCATGCTTCCATCATGACAGCACAGTACCATCTAATCACAGCAATAGACCTGCGCAGTGACGTCACCGCCCCTGTTCCAGAAATGGATTCCCCGTTCATTTTTCTCATAGACTTTTAGAAAATGGTTAATAAAAACACATTGTGCCGCGGACAAAGCCAACTCGGGTCGTGACAAATCATGACAACAAACACAATATCATCATATAATATATAATTAGGAAGAAGTAGAAAATGGCATGATACAAGACTTTTTGTTTCGTTTTTCATCTTAGAAATGATTTGATTGTCCCAAAAGTTTGTGTGTGTCATCATGATTCGTCACGACTCGAGTTGGCTTTGTCTGCGGCGTAATCGTCCTTATATAAATTATTTTCGAAAAGTCTATGAGAAAAATGAATGGGGAATCCATTTCTGGAACAGGGGCGGTGACGTCACTGCGCAGGTCTATAGAAAACAAGGGAAAAAACTAACTCAATCAACCACACTCTCTGGG
>CM076971.1:53475620-53485620 GCA_039105355.1 Benthosema pterotum | reverse complement strand
GTGCAATAAGAACCGCAGACACACTCTGAGGTGTGAAAACACGCCTATTCATCTGAGCCCAGAGCACATGTATGTTTTAGTGCTGCATTTTTTTTTTCTTTTGTTCATGCTTATTCGAAGTTAAATGCCTAAATTGTAACTGAGTGAGGTTTTGGATGTTTTTTTTTTAATCCACAACTGTAAGTAGCAAACATAGGATTTGTCTTCTATCATTTGTTAAGCTGTTGTTTAGACATTTGTATGTTTATAGACCACAGTGGAAACAAGCCTCTGGCTCTTCTGTCATTATCTAAAGTGGCTTTATGTACACTGAAGTTAATTGACCCCATGTTGTGTACAGTATATTGCGTAAAATGTGCAGCATGTCCCAATTTATAGTTTTCAAATCTTGTGAATTTGCTATTTTCAAATAGCCGGAATGTACTGTATAGGGCTGAAGTAGTTCATGTAACTATGTTTTGGAAATTTAAAAAAATGTTACTCCTAACCAAATATGTACAAATATGTACAAGTACAATATCCAAAATGTAGTGCAGTAGAAGTAGGTCCTAAAGTACTGGGAATTGTAAATACTCAGATAAAAGTAGATATAACTCAACATAACTCAACACTGCACTAATTCCACCCATTTTCAACCATTTTCTGAGCATACAAATGTTACCAAATGGACCCTAATGTTCCATTTGGAACACGTCTTGATGTCATCAAGACGTGTTTGACCATGTTAACGGTTTCTTTCAGACCTACATTTCGAGGAGACACAGAATGGTGAGATATTTTTATCATGTCCGCACAACATCTCTAAGGATGACATAGTAAAAGGCTAAAAATGGTTGGAATTCCCCTTTACGTCCAGGACAGCACTCATCACCATGCATATGAATTCGTTCACTATATTCAAAGCATCAAATGATCGCCAAAAAAAAGTCCTTGGTATGCTGTATGCAATTTGGTTCGTCACTTCACACATTTGAAGGACATATCTGCAAGCAGTGTGTTGTGACTGGCTTTGTTCAGGGGAGAGGAATCTCCCCAAAAGAAGAACAAAGTACAGTAGAATAGGACTGGAGGCTAACTAGAGCAACACTTCTATGCATTATTTATAACTTATAACCATGATATCATGGAAAGAGCATTTAAACAGCTTTCCGGCTGTATGGTGATACGTTGTCATGTGCTGTGTTTATGTTGGCTTTGAGTCCGCGATGCGTCAACCACAGAATGTGTGTGTGTGTGTGTGTGTGTGTGTGTGTGTGTGTGTGTGTGTGTGTGTGTGTGTGCGTGTGTGTGTGTGTGTGTGTGTGTGTGCTGTAACTGCCTCATCGGAACACACTGACAAGGGAATATAAGATGAATGACTTTTTGTAGAATAGTCCATCCCACAAGTTTGCAACCATTTTTTTCCACACAGTGTCCATTATCTAATGTAATTCATCGTGGGCGCTATACACAATCCCTCTGCCAACCTGGGGAGAACGGGTTATAGCAGCTGACCTCATGCTTCCTTCTATGAAGTTGAATTCCGCCGCTAGGCTGTGGATTAGGTTTCCTTTTCACATCAGATCCACCCAATCCATCAAGCTTTTTAAATCCCCTTTGTTCGACCTGCAGGCTTTCAATCCCATTTGATCATCTATCTCAGTTTGTATTTTATTCAGTGATGGTATTGTATTGTTGATGAGGTATATTTCTTTTTATCAAGCATTTTGGTTGACGACAGTCGTTTTTAAATGTGCTTTATGAATAATTTTTTGATTGATAAAAGTTTGATTTGTGAATTCACCTCTTTTCATCTGCCAGGGGGGAGTTTAGTTGGACGTAACACGCGGAAGGAACACGTTATTCCAAACAATTCCTGTCCCCTCCATCAGGTGTCCCGGCTGGCCAGGGGGAGGCAGTCTAGAGTCCAAGATTACTGCATGTTTTTACCGTATAGGGGGCATGGGGAGAACATGCAAACCCCACAGAGATGAATGACTTCTCATAAGCCTCGTGAAACAGCCGGTTGAAACTCATTTCTACTACATTTTTTGAGCATCCCTGCATATGGGATACACCTGTGCAAAATTTGGCACTTGTAGAGAAATGTCTGTGACGTATTCCTTACGTCTCCCTAAGCTCCTCCATTATAGCGGGACAATGGATGAAAGACAGCACCAGCAGAGAGCCTTCAACCCTATCAAACTCCAGTGAAGTTTGTTTGTAGAGACAGCTGATATCACCAGTGACGTGCCCTTCGATTTCGCCCCACAGGGGACAGGGGTCGCGGTTTGAGGAATTTTATGTGGGGCTACAGTTATTTCATCATTAAAACACCGTAACTGAGAAGTGTCTGGGGCTCATGGGTTCAAGACAACAACATACATACTCAGGGGCGGATTGGCACATATTTTCCCAACCGGGACAATTTCTTTGAGAGCGTAAAATGAAACCAAATGGACCCTTGCGGGTCCATTTGGTTTCATTTTTACACCCTCAAGAGTTAAAATATTCATCATGTGAATTAGCCCAACTTAGTCTACACAACTAGAGAATGTAGAAGCTTAATGGTCATTTTGATCTGTATGCTCCAGGCGAGCATCTAGCGCATTCTAGTGCATTTTGGAAGTGCCACTAGTGCATTTTGGATCTTGGATCCTCACTTTGAAAGTGTTGATAATATTAATCATATCCAGGCCCGGATATAACATTTCCAAATTGGGAGGCAGGAGAAAATGGCATTGGGCCGGCTCCATGAAGTCGCACCCATACCATATCTGGTTACAGGACTTTTAATAGGCTAGTATAAGCATCAACAATAACATCAGTTGTTGTTGAAGTTGCAACAGACACGCAGCATGCATAAAGCTAAAGGTCTGACTCAGAGAGTTTTCTGTTTTGAACGGTTCAGTGGTTGGTTAGTAGCAGCAGTAATGTTTCAAACCATTTTGAATATGAGCACTTTAATTTGAAATATCTTTGAAATGTGGGTTGTTTTGGATGCCATCATGTTTGGTCCGGTCAGTCAGGGCATTTAGGGGGGCATTGCCACTCCATGCCATGCCTAGATGCGACCCTGATCATATCTGGTGCTTACCAGAAGCCGTTGGACTGGCAACACAGGCTCTCAGTCCACAACCCCTCCGCCACCTCTTACACTAAGAACATACAGGTGTTTTTAACAGCCAGGCTCCGCTAATTCCCTCTGCTGGGCGAGTGGAGCGCAAGGATAAACGATCACATGTCCTTCTCCTCATGTCACCATGCCACCTGGCTCTGTCTCTGGTCGCACTGAAGGGAGAGTGGTTCGTGAGGTCATCTTACGGTCTGAGGAGGAGGATATAATGTAGGGCAGTGGTTTTCAACCTTTTTCATACCAGGGCCCACTATTTATTCAGCATTTGAGCCACGGACCACCATTTGATGACATTTTAGCCCCACAGACCCCAAAACTAAAGATTTATTTTGCTTTTGTCCACATTTCCAGGCTGGATTTTGGAAACAAAACCGTCAAACATACAGATCAAAATGAGCATTAATCTTCCACATTCTCTACTTGTGTATAGTCTTGGGATAATTCAGATGATCAATACTTTAACTCTTGAGAGTGTAAACATTTTACGCTCTCAAAGAGTTACATATGGTTAACCAACTTTCCATCATTTAGCTGGGGACCACCTGGAACTCTCTCAAGGACCACTGGTAGCTATAGTCCCCAGACCACCTGTGAACTGAAGAAATACAATCATTGTATCACGATAAAGAGTAAATTAATTGAGTTGAGAAAGTAAAACAAAGAGTTGCATTCATTTCTTACCATGCTGTGTGCAATATAATGTTACATTTTACAATATTTTTGGTGTTTTTACCTCCCAATATATTTTGTGTGTAAAAAGGTAGGCCTACTAAAACAGTTATATGATACTTTTGATTTTGAAACTAATGGTGGAACGCCTTCAAAACGACTGAGAACCACTGCTAAAAGGGATACGTAAACTCCAGTGTTATAAATGGCCCCCGTAAGGATAGAAGGATTCCACGCGCGTCCCTCGCGCTCACCGTCCTGTACCTTACGGCTCCTGACAGGCCGTGGTTTATAGGTTTTACTGCTGAATAAATACTGGAGAGTTCAGTGTGATGTGGCTGTCACGAGGCCCAGAACTCCACAGGGCTCTCCTGTCTGAACACAATGCCAACCAACACACAGAGAGAGACTTAAGTCCTTGAACCTGACAAACGTGACAGCCAATTTAAACATGTACTGCAAAAAATGATGTGACGTAACGTGTTTGAACAGTGTTTCACGTAAAACTGTAAGCATATAAGCAGATATGGGTGTGTGGAACTAGTAACTAGTAGTATTGTTACTTTACTTTGTAATGACTCGAGTAATATAACAAGATTAGCCGAAGGCCACGTGGAACCAACCAAAACCGTGTGATCATATAGTCAAAACTCACAAGTACTTTTCACTGGTCAATATAAAACCTCACACTTCAATACTTTTATATTCACACAAGAATCCACCAGGAGACCCAACTGGTCGTCACCATTAACTGTCACATTAGAACATACCTTCTTATTGGACTGTCAGTCAGAAAGGACCGACGATGTATGAGTGTGCTCCCGTAGTGGTGGGATGCGAGGTGTACTGCTTTGGAAGAGACGCTGACGAGGAAAACAAAGACCAGATTGATGTCCAGGTCTTCAGCACGGTGTCTTTATGCTACTCCCGACCAGTGGCTCCCTCCATGCGCTGGGGCCACAAAGCCGTGGTTCAAATGGAAGAGAACACTTGCGTGAGCAGAGCGAGCAAGGTGATCCGTTTACACTCTTCGGCTGTCTCTCCAAGTACTCCCATTGACCGGTTTAGGTGATAATGACGTATGTCATGAGTATTATCTCCTGGAAGTGTCTCGAGTACGTACTCTGCTCAGTCAAAAGTAGGCATGGCCTGCTTGTGTGCGATACACAGGTGGGCACTCTACTGAGTGAGATCTAGTTTTCAACGTTTGTGTTAGGACACTGTATTTACACAAACCCTCAAAGCTGGACAAAATAATGAGCGGTTATAGCCCCCTCAAAGACATAAATACGTGCAGATAGGCTACCACATTTCTGGCCAGCAGCAGTGACAACCAACCCCAATGATTAACCAACCAACCAACCAACCAACCATTTGCCTGCTCATCATCCTATTCTGACCTTATGTAGTTCTGTACAGTTTCCAACCTCAACCGCAGCTACACAAAAACATGAAAAAGGGGCAAATCTACAAGCTCAAATTGCAGGGTGACGCCTGCAGGCCATCTCATATTTTTAGTCTCTGGCCCCTCCTATATGTACATACTGTATATACTGTATGTGCAGTAGTTTGTAGATCCTAATCCACCGCAGCATTCTGCACACATGACCAGTGTTGGTCTATATTACTTAGGAAAGTAACTTCTTTACTTTACTCGTTACCCCTTAGACAAAGTAATATCATTACTTGACTTATTACTGGAATCGAAAAGTAAGTAGATTACATATTACGTTATTACTTTCCCAAGTTCTCAACTCCCACCTTTGAAAAAAATAGAGATGTACAACATAATCTGATTATTACACAATAAAGCAGCAAGCGATTTGTAGTGTACATAACTGTGCGCAGGATGCAGCTTGTGGACTGGATCTTTTTCAGAGTAATCTCGTTACTTTACTTTTTGGAGCAAAAGTAATAATATTACAGTAATATGTCATCTAAAATTCATTACTGCCCAACACTGCACATGACATACACTACAAGTTGTCTCTAAACATAGGCCTATTGTTGTACATCTCTATTCTTTTGCGGGTGTGGGAGGGGGGAAACTTGGGAAAGTAATAAAGTAATATGTAACAGTCTTTGATTCAGGTAATCAGTAATATATTCTTAGATTTGGGGCCGTAAGTAAAGATAAGTAAGTGATAGTGAACACTGCTCACTTCACCTGGTTGTGATTTTTGTTATTTTAGTGTGACAATGTCTGATGAGAGTTTATAGGAGGACCAAAAAGCATACGGACAAAGTTAGAATACTGGAGATAAGAGGTTACATTTGTAATTTCTGTCCCAGGGCTGGATGTAACATTTCCCAATTGGGGGGGCAGGTGAAAATGGTATGGGTGCGGCTTCATCGCCTGTGTCGCTTCGCGCCACGGACGATGAAGCCGCACCCATACCATTTTCAGTTACAGGACTTTTATTAGGCAAATAAAGCATCAATAATAACATCAGTTGTTGTTGAAGTTGCAACGGACACACAGCGTGCATAAAGCTAAAGGTCTGACTCAGAGAGTTTTCTGTTTTCAATGATGAAATGCTGTTGGTTTAGTGGTGCCACAACCATAGTTAGTAGTATAGTGTTTCAAATCATTTTAAAGGTAGGGTAAGTGATTTGAAATTCATGGTGTAGTGCCAGCCTGGTGCACTAGGGGCACCCAAGAGTAGCTACACTATGTGAACCTGCTGCTCCATCCTGATTGGAGGAGAATTCACCCTCCACCTGGGGAACTTTTATTAGCTCCTCTGCTAACGTGGGGGAGGGGGAAACTGCATATATGGTCTGCACACCTTATAATAGAGCATTTTAACAAAAAAAAAAAAAAATGGGGGGTGATATCTGACAAAAGTGAAATCACTTTCCCTACCTTTAATTATAAGCACTTTACTTTGAAATATATTTGAAATTTGGCTCAATCAGCGCATTTAGGGGGCCATGCCCATGCCTAGATCCGCCCCTGTTCGGTCCCATCATGCATTGCACGGCGACTCTGCAGAAAGCAGTAGTATTTTTATATGTTGATAATGTACTGCTGTGGCAATAATTGGCCTCTCTTTTACGCGGATTCCAACCCTCAACCTCAGATACCAAGATTACAACCCAGTGGCCCATTGTGAAGGCTGGTGCCCGGGGACCACCACTCTCCACCAGGGGCGGATTGGCACATATTTTCACCACCGGGACAATATGCCTTTCCCAGGCCTGGTTTTGGTAAAATGTGAAGTAGTTCTTGGTAGTTCTGCCACGCAATAAACGTAAAGTACAACGTAAATGAATCCACAAAACTTACAGCTAAGTAACTAACGGCTTCCAATTTTCTTTGTCGTTTCATTGCAGTGGGGTAACAACAGTAAAAGCCTACTGGCTTTGGAGCAATGGAGGTTAGACTACACACGGCATGGAGACATGGAAATGTATTTAGCGACTTTCCATCACCGGCCACTGGTGGTTTTTCAGCAAAGAACAACAACAGTCAGCAGACAGTTTGAGGTTGTTCCCCCCAGAAACGCCATGTTACACAGTGTTCACCGAGGACCCTCAGCCCTTGAGCAATCATTCAAGACCACTATAAACATCTGGGGCTGGAAAATATGGGAACGTAAACATAATTCTCCCGAGTCCAACCGATAGACTCGGTAGAGAGGGCAGGGGCGGATGTAACCTTTCCCAATTGGGGGGGCGGGGAGAAAATGTATGGGTGCGGGGGCGTGCGGCTCCCATGCCCGTGGCGCGACGCGCCACGGACGATGAAGTCGCACCCATACCATTTTCAGTTACAGGACTTTTATTAGGCAAGTAAAGCATCAATAATAACATCAGTTGTCGTTGAAGTTGCAACAGCATGCATAAAGCTAAAGGTCTGACTCAGAGAGTTTTCTGTTTTCAATGATGAAATGCTGTTGGCTTAGTGGTGACACAACTACTTTAGTTAGTTAGCAGCAGTAGTGTTTCATATCATTTTAATTATAAATGTCTTTGAATTTAGGGTTGTTTTGAAAGGCATCATGTTTGGTGGGGCAGTCAGGGCATTTAGGGGGACATTGCCCCCCCCCCCCCCCCCGCCATGCCCATGCCTAGATCCGCCCCTGAGAGAGGGGGGAAAAAAGAATGTTTTTTTTTTTTTTTTACAACAAACACATGGAGATGTTTTTGCACCGTTACAACAAACACATGGAGACGTGTTCCTGCTGCCGTATTACAGCCTTCCAAACGGCAGACTTTGCCACAGAGATCCAGATGAGGAACAATTACAAGGCAGAGAGATAGATGGATGGTGGGGAAAGCATTTTCCAAACGACCTATAAGGAAGGAACGTTTGGCTAGTGCTGATACTGACCATAATACCGGCCATGATAATGAACATGATAGTGACATGATATACCGATTTGATACTGACATCATAATGACCATGGTTGCTGCAGTCTCACCTAATATACTTTGGTATTGCAAATGGGCGGCGAACTTCTACGCCCATTTTCAGTACCAAATGTTTTTTCTAGAATATTTTGATTTAGTCTTAGTCGTTTCAATAAGGCATATTTAGTCTTTTAGTCACATTTAGTCTTCTGAAATTCATTTTTTTTTAGTCTAGTCTTAGTCAACGAAATGTCAAAAAGGATTTAGTCTAGTCTTAGTCTAGTCTTGGTAGTTTTTAGGTTGTAGGTTTATATATGTTAGACAGATTTATAGTTTTTAGTTTCTTGTTTAATATCTTGTTTTATTTCTTGTATAAAATTACTACAATAGTAATAAGTTCCTTCGTAATAAGTTCCAGATATGTTCACATACTTTAAAATAATGAAAAAAAGAAGTCTTAGGTTATGATTTAGTCTTCGTCTTAGTCCTTTGAAAACATGCATATTTTAGTCCCATTTAGTCTTTTGAAATCATTTTTGTTAGTCTAGTTCTTAGTCGACTAAATATCAAAAACCTTAGTCGACTTAGTCTTTAGTCTTAGTCTTACTCGACAAAAACAACACTGCAGAGAAGTTATGATTCTTGCATGTTTAATCTGCTGCATTTTGCTTTGCACATGACTCCAGTGTCTGTCATCCACAGCAGTCCGCAGCAGGGACCTTTATCAATACACAGTGGCACGGGCGAATTGGCACATATTTTCCCACGGGACAATTTTGCCTTTGCCAGGCCACCCTGGGGGTGGCAGCTGGTTAACCAGATGTAACTCTTTGAGAGCGTAAAATTTTTTACACCCTCAAGAGTTAAAATAGTCTTCATGTGAATTAGCCCAACTTCTATAGTCTATACACAACTAGAGAATGTAGAAGATTAAAGGTCATTTTGATCTGTATGTTCCAGGCGAGCATCTAGCACATTCTAGTGCATTTTGGTAGTGCCACTAGTGCATTTTGGATCTTGTCCAGGCCACTAGGTGGCGTAGGCCACCGGGAAAACTCCCTGTACTCCAGATGGCCAATCCGCCCCTGCACAGTGGACTATGAGAAGCCTACTAATACCAGAGTTCTAGGACTTCAGGACCTAATGTGATGGGACTGTAGTTTGTATGTGTGTGTGTTTGCAGGGGTGTTTTTGCCATCAGTTGCCTGCGACGCAATGGGATGGGGGGGGGGGGGGGGGGGCACCAGGGTGACCACCAGACATGCTTTAAAAGGATCCCAGGCTTATAAGCCTCATGTGGATAAATACATTATACTTGTCCTCTATAACTAGAATTGAACATTTAAAACACATATAATATGTTCTTTAGTTTAAAAAAAAAATAGTTCATATTTTTATCCCTTGGGGGCCGCCTTTCTACGGCCTGTTATAGGTATGTCTTGCGTTTTTGCCAAGTTTCGTCGCTTTCAGAAAATCTTCAAAACCATGAAAAACGGTAAAGCTATAACCTTGCGTTTTTGTTGAGATTTTAACATTTTTCGAAAATCCTCAAAAATCCACAAAATGATGCAAAACGACACAGTTATAGCCTCACGGTCTTGCACAGCATGTCGTTTTTGGATTCTTGAGGATTTTCGAAAAATGTGAAAATCTCGAAAAAAGGCAAGGCCATAGCCTTACTGTTTTTCATCGTTTTGAGGATTTTCAAAAAATGAAGAAATCTGGCAAAATTCAAGGCTATAACCTTACTGTTTTTCAACGTTTTGAGGATTTTTGAGGATTTTCAAAAAAAATGATGAAACTCGGCAAAAACGCAAGGCTATAGACCTGCGCAGTGACGTCACCGCCCCTGTTCCAGAA
>CM076971.1:53471577-53475120 GCA_039105355.1 Benthosema pterotum | reverse complement strand
AGCTGTTCGTCAATAACAGCTTGGGACGCTGTTAGCTCACACTCAAACCCAGCTGCGCGTGTCTTTAATTCTATCATCTGGCTTTTTACAGCTTCTAACTCGATTTGCAATTTCGAGCGTGCCTGTTCGCACGCCTGCAGTTGCGACCTGCACAGATCTCGTTCAACCTGACAGTTTTCTTTTTCGGCCTAAGCTCAGTCAATCGCGAGCACACTTGCGCTATGGTCCTGCCCAACTCCACGTGCGGTGTAACTGTCCTCCCTCTAGAAGGCAGGGTCTCAGCCGTCCCAAGCCGTCCCGGCTTGATTGTCCGTGAATGTCAAACAGGTCAAACGTTTGTTTTGTGCGGCGCAAAAAGCAGCCAGGGTACTGATGGTCTCGTCTGCGGTTTTACGTCATCTAAAGATTGTATGTTTTTACACTTTTCTGTAACGCCGTGACGTAACTGTACGTGTCTCGTAGCACAACGGTGTAGGCTGCCCAAAATTCCATAGCCAAATTCGAACCCCAGCCCCTGCGGCCTGCCTGGAGTTCATATTCTCGAAACCACGCGGTGACTTGCTGTGATTGTTTATAAGTGACAGATAGCCCCTTCCAGTCCGCGTTGTTATTAAACGGAGCCTCTCCGTTCCGTTCCTCATCCGCTAATTTGAAAGATTCTAGAATGATGTCCGAGATCTTTGCATGTAAAGGCCCTCCAATACCTGGCAGACTTGGACTTTCGTGACGGGTCCGTGGTTGAGGTTTCCCGTCGACTCCTCTCAAGAAACGAGAAGTGATGTTTTCTGAACACGTGCTCGTTGGGGGTGTTGCCTTCTCTGTCGCTTCTGCCACAGCCACCACGGGGTGTCATAATCTTCGCGAGGCAACCTGAGTCCGCCTGAGCTTGCGTTAGTTTCTTCGACGCGGCGTTTTTCGAGATATTCTTCCCGGCTCTCTGCGTATAGCCGTTTGTGATTGAGACAATGCTTGCTGCTTTGCGACTCCGAAAACTCATCCTCTCTGTGTACAGTAGCACATAGGCTTGTACATAAACTGCCTAATATATATTCGATCGAGTTGTAGTACACCCGGAACCCTTTTGGCTACCGGTTCGCAAACGCGAGGCGCCACTGAAAAGGGAACCGCACCTCTGACAAAGCCCCTGTTGGCCTTCGAGAGCTCTTGTGGCGCTGGAGAGCTGTAAGAGACGATCTGTCCAGATATTAAAGGCTCCACAGCACACCGCCGCCAGGATTAAAGTGTCATACGTCGTCTTCACCGAACACGCGGAATGGAGAGATTTGTTGCGCACTGTTATTTCGAGTCCTGTGTAAGTAACTGTAACGCGCAACCAGAGGTCTCCTTCTGTACCGTGCACTGCGTCAGGAGTGTGGGCCTGTTCGTCGAACGACGTGTATTTAAGAGCACCTTGACTGTCGATTGTACACACAACGGATGTGCCCCATTGCTTCTTCTCGATCTCGTCCGAATTTACATTTACTTTTCCGTCGCGCCCGTGTTGCACGCTGCGGAGGTCGTGGCTCGAATCGTGGAACTTGCCTGTTCACACAGCGCTTTGTATCCGAGTGGCGCCCCGATCCTACTCAAGACAGCCTTCACACAGGGCCACGTCTGGTTATGATCTGACAGCAGTGTGTAAATATTATAATACAAGCGTTGAACAGCTTGGCTACAGAGGTTTCCTGCTCGTGGGCGGATTTTGTATCTTGCACGCGAGCAGCTGGGTTCAAAACTTTTACCCAAGCCGATGGCGCTTGGGCCAGAGAATCGATCGCTTTCAGTTTGTGGCCGCGTTCCTCGGTGTATGTACTCGAAAAGTGTTTGCGTGTCAGCAGGGCATACACGTCCTTCAGATTTTGTGTAAAATGTAGGACCAAATACGTTTCACTTGAAAAAATCTTTGTTGAACTTACGGGTATGTAAAACATGTTAACTGACCCATTTGTCAGTGTAACTGGGGAAGGAAAGTTCAGCTGTATCTCACATAAATCGACCCAAACGTATTGTAATTTGTCCACGGGTTTTGTAAATTCCACACTTATGCACTGCCGCCTTGGATACATGATGGTCTGTGCGTAAATGATGTTCCGCGGTTAAAGCTTTAATACACTTTGTGATCTTCTCCATCGGCCTCCTCTTCTTTTTCATTCTGTTTCCTCCTCGGGGTTAAGGTCAACTGTTCCGGTCTCCAAACAACAGCTCAGAGTGGTGTTGCATTGCAAGCCATAAAAATAATCGCTAGGCCACAGAGAAACATCTTCAGTGGGTTTCTGTTTTTGATCTGAAACAAACTTTCGTTCACAGCTTTCATCACTCGCGTCTTTGTCTTCGTAACACTTTAGGATTTCTTTTACGGCGGTTGGATTTAGACCTCGCTTTTCCGTAAGCTGGAGATATAACCTCAGGTTTACTGAAATCGAAAGCTTGCATTTATCCAAAACCGCTTCGACTTCATTCGTCCCATAATGTCTGCTCATGATGATTTTCAGCTTACTGAGTGGCAGCGATTTAACTGCTTGAAGTACCTCACGAGAAGACATAGTGACTGAACAGTAACAACTATGTCTGTGCAATGTATAGTACTGCATATACGTGTATACTTGTATTTAAATAGTGGAAGTGTGCGAGCTAACTGGTGCGTTGTGAGCACTCCGGGTGTACCACATAAATCGGATGCAGGATAGTTAATAGAAACAAAAACTCGGGCCGTAGCGCTTTAAGTATGATCACGGTTAAACTGAAATGACCAACCTTAACCCACAGACATAAGACCATAACGTCGAAAGGCAGATCGTGATGGTAATTGCATTTAATCTTTTCTCACAACGAGACAAGGAGCCTCATCTCAGGGTTTTCTTTTTTAGATGCATCAAGTGTGCTGAGTTTTCAAGCCACAAACAGAACGACCTATTAAAAAAACAGAAACTTTATAAAGAACTCTTCAAAGAAAGAGACACTGGACGAGACTTTATTAGATATTGTCACAACACAAAGCGCAACATTTAAGAGCTGCCCCAAAATACACTGAAAATGACACACGACACCCACGCTGCTTTCAAGGCCGCTGTGGTAAGGGGCCTGTGGGCAGTTTGAAAAACCAGGGCGGTTTTAAAAAGACCCCCCTACCAGAAGCACCCCCCCACACGCAGTGAATTGTGTGGTTATCCCTCGCGGTCCCCCTCTACCCCACCCCTGCACGCATGCGCACGTGCACACATACACATACGCACTCAACTATTCTGTCGTGGCGTGCTATATAGAGCCATTTCTAGGCATAACAGCAATTCAGAATGTGTGACATAGTTTTTGTAACAGGCCCTATCTCCGTCTCTCTGTCTCTCTGTGTGTGTGTGTGTGTGTGTGTGTGTGTGTGTGTGTGTGTGTGTGTGTGTGTGGTGTGTGTGTGTGTGTGTGTGTGTGTGTGTGTGTGTGTGTGTGTGTGTGTGGTGTGTGTGTGTGTGTGTGGGTGTGTGTGCGTGCGTGCGTGCGTTGCGTTGCGTGTGTGTGTGTGTGTGCGTGTGTGTGTGTGTGTGTGTGTGT